>JANPXK010000374.1:0-50902 GCA_024704745.1 Rosa lucieae | reverse complement strand
TTCGGTGGGAGCACTACTACTGTTATCCAACGGGTGCCTTTGCCCATCTTCGAAAACAAAACAAACTGTCTATTTATCTCAACTGTCAATTTACTTGACCATATGGTCTTTTTAAAATTGTCCCTTAGATGAGAAACTCTGTTTGAAATAGAGAAAATTAGATATAAACCCAAAAAACGTATTAGAGCAAGTTCACCTGTTGGGTCCTAAGTTAGGGTCACTGGGTCAGACATTGTTCACTACTTTTTTATGTTTGTTTCATCACCAGTTGAGTCTAGGTCAATTCCAACTAACCTAGGTCACTCTCTGAGTCAGTTTCCTAACCTATAAACTGACACAGAGTGACCAGGTCAAATTAGAAACTGACCCAAGACCTAGACCCAATGGGTGGAAACAAACATTACAGTGTCTAATCCAGTGACCAATGACCCTAATCCAATGACCAATGACCCTAATCTAGTGTGTTGGCTTGAGTCAGCCATGTAATTAAGATTGTGAATTTTGTGTATTTTAGGATTATTCTCTTGTAATTAGTTTCCTAATAGATCTTGTAATTAGTTTCCTAATGGTCTTGATGTATCTTGTATATATACTCCGTTCTTGGAGAAGGCAATACATATTAGAAAATTCTCAATCTCTTATTCCTTTGTTCTGTTTGACTTGGTATCAGAGCCGAGATCCATTCGGACTCGGTTTGTTCTTTCTGCTGCGCATATAGGGTTCTTTTGATTCAGTCCTTTTTGATTTGGTTGAATTGCTTCTTTTGCTTCTGCAAGTCGTGAATTGGTTCTTTTGCTTCTACAAGTTGATTTCATCCTTTGTCCATCAGTTCATCCTTTTTTTTTTGTTCTTGTGTCCGTCCATATCCATCCTGGTTCTTTGGTATTCTTTTGTTACAATTTGTAGGGTCTGAAAAAAAAAAAAAAAAAAGATGGTGGATTTGACTCTTACCGACGGGAATACTGGAGGATCTCAGAATGGAGGGGTGAACTCTGTGGCCCGTGAGGTTGTGATTGTTCAGAATGTGACAGATAATTCAAGTTTTGGTGTAAAGCTCGATGGCACCAATTATCAGTTATGGCAGAGGCTTATGAAGATCCATATTCAGGGGATTGGAAAGTGGAGTTATGTTATTGGTAGTGCAGCAAGACCTGCTACAGGACCAAAAGCCAATGAATGGGATACGACAAATACTAATGTGATGGGAATTCTTCTCAAGGATATGACTCCGGAGGTAATGAGATTATTTGCTAACTATGATTCTCCCAAAGCAATTTGGGATTCTGTTGCTGCTACATATTATGATGGGAGTGACTTTGATCGTGTTCATGAATTGAATGTCAAATCTTTCAAAATAACTCAGAGTGGACAGCCTGTTGCAACCTTTTATGCGAATTTGAAGACAATTTGGCAGGAGCTTGATCAGAGAAACCCTAATCCTATGACTTGTGAAGTTGATATATTCCTATCGGACTGAGCAGGACAAGATGCGTGTCCATATTTTTCTTGCTGGCCTGGACCCTCAGTTTGAAGGGGCAAAGAATGAGTTATTGCGTCTTGCAACTCCACCTACATTGGAACAAGCTTTTGCCTATATCCGAAGAGATGAGGGTAATAAGGCTGCCGCTCAGAACCTTCATACTGAAATTTCTGGTTTAGCAATCCATGCTACACCTCCACCTCAACCTCAGATTGGGAATTCTACCCTAGTTTCATCTCAGAGTCAGTATCAGCCATGGAATCAGGGATATCAGCAGAACTAGAATTATAATCAAATGTCTTGCAACTATTGCAAGGAAGTTGGCCATTTCAAGAATCAATGTCCTAAGCTGCGAAGGTTTAATTACAACAACTCTGGTTGGAGAGGAGACAATAATACTGGAGGACGTGGTGGTGGTCAAAGAGGCAAAGCGGCAGTCCAATTGGTGCCAGAACCTGACTTCTACGGCATTGCAGGGCAAGATCCCTCACAAGATAATGTTTCCTTGACTAAGGGAACTCGAGGTAAAATTGGTGTTGCTTTACATGTTTCTGACTTTACTGGTAGTGATACATGGATAATTGATTCTGGTGCGTCTGACCATATGACCTATGATAAGTCTTTCTTTATGTCTATGTCATACCCTTCTATATCCCATGTTTCTAATGCGAATGGTGCGTCTTTTCCAGTCTTAGGTATTGGGTCTGTTCAGGTTACACCATCCATTGTATTGCATGATGTGTTTTATGTACCCTCATTGTCTCATCATCTTTTGTCTGTATCCCAGTTGGGGTCACAAAATAAATGCTCTGTAATTTTTTATCTAATGTATGTTATTTTTCAGAATCTATGCACCAGGGTGATCATGGGCAAGGGAGACCTGAGGGGGAGACTGTTTCACTTGGACTGCATGTACGCAGAGCCAACACAAGCACCGGAACAGCCTTTAGCCCTGACATTGAATTCTGACAGATTAAGTGAGCTATGATTGTGGCATAGGCGTTTGGGTCATCCATCTTTTGGAGTTATGAAGAAGTCCATGCCTTCATTGTTTCTGGGAGTTAGTGAGTCTAGCCTACATTGTGAAACTTGTGCTTTGGCTAAGAGTCATAGGTCTAGTTATCCTTCGAGTTTTCATTCTAGTACTATGCTGTTTGAGTTAATTCATTCAGATGTATGGGGTCCTTCTAAACATTCTACTCTTTCTGGAATGCGATATTTTGTGTTACTCATTGATGACTTTACTCGATTATCCTGGGTGGTTTTACTTAAGTCCAAAGATTCTGTTTTCTCTGCTTTTACAGCATTCCATAAGCTTGTTTGTACTCAATATGATGCTCATGTTAAGGTCTTTCGTTCTGATAATGGGGGTGAGTTTGTCAATCATTCTTTTCATGAATATTTCCAACACCATGGCATCATACATCAAACTTCATGCCCACAGACACCTGAGCAAAATGGGGTGTCTGAACGGAAAAATCGTCATCTTCTGGTGTACATACTGGGGAGTCTCAACTAAGTTTGGCACTATCGGCTGGGCCCCATCGGTACTCCCAGGTACTATGCCATGGGCCGGGTTCACAACCCACCATGGCGGGCCTCACATGGGATGCCACCCCGGGCACCCAGGGCCCGGGGCAAGGCTAGCACAGCCCATCTATTTACACAACAAGAGGGCTGATATGGCATCAGAAGAACAACCTGTGTCCCACATCGAGAATAGGGGAGACTCCTTTCCCATGCTTGAGTATAAAGACATTAGCACAACCACCTTTCACGGGTAATAACTCCTTTATCCACAATTTACTTGATACACATCTCTTAGTTTCTCACTCAGGCATCAGAGAGGTATAAACTGTCTGGTACGGTTTACCCCTCTAACGTTGTGTTCTTGATACAAGATTTAGGAGTTGGATCGGTACCCCAGACGGTATAGCATTCTGTGTGAGGTACTCGGAGAAAGCCACTAGAAACATTGGCACGCCAGATAGGGGTGAATCATGAATGAGCCAGAAGTGGCAGGAGAGGGTAGAAGTGTCGCCCGGGCACTGATATTCTCTCCGGGAACTTCGTCAGCAGAAGCGCCAAGTGTTCAAGGTGAAATGCATGGTCTCGGATCCTTGGACCCGATAGTCCCGGATCAAGTGACTCCGGTATCGGAGTTGGAGTCTATGCGAGCCGAGATCGCAGCCTTCAGGGAACAATCCCGGATTGATCGGGAACAACAGAGTACCGATAGGGAAACAAACCGCCTTACGAAACAGAGAATGCAGGATTTGGAAGATGAAAACACAGCGCTGGCCCGAGCACTGGACAGAAGGCACCAGCACAACGAGGCACTCACCCAGGCCTTGGCTAGAGCATCCCAGCTAGCAGCAGGCGTGAACGCTGCCCCGATAACAGGAGACCCCAGCAACGCCCCAGCACCTTCTACGGAGGGCGGTCAACGGATAATCCAGATATCGATAGACTTATTCCCGGAAAACTTGAGGCATCTGCCACCACCACCGTTACCACAGCCAGTTCACAATATCCCACCGGTAACCGATGCAAACACTGCATTACTTGTGCAAATGAGCAACTCTTTGCATGCCCTGCAGGCAAGGGTACAGGCCACAGAAAATAGAGACACCTGGAGAGCCATCACCACTTACGAGGACCGCCCGGGCCCTTGCACCCAACAGGTTAGAGGAGCCATTCGAGCGAATACATCGAAACCACTAAAGATTGACTATACGGGAGTTGGAGACCCCTACCAGCATCTACAGGCTTTCCGATCGCAAACAAGCGCCAAGGGATATACGGACGAAGTGTGTTGTAATATGTTCCAGGAGACCTTGTCAGGGAGGTTTTGAGTTGGTTCTACGAACTGCCGGTCGGTTCTGTAGGGAATTTTAAGGAGTTAGCTGACAAGTTTGTAGCTCGATTCATCTTACGCACTGATGGGATACACACACCAAAGGGCCTGTTAAAGGTCCAGCAGGGAGAAGATGAAACTTTGAAGTCTTTTGTAAATCGATGGCAGGCGGCTATCGCTAAATGCCGGGACCTTAATAAGGAACTGGCTGAGCTGGCTTTTAGGAGGGGCTCAAGGCGCGGAGAATTTCTCTACGGGATCAACCATAATCCTCCATCTAACTACGACGAGCTGATGGCCACTGCCATCAGACACGCCCAGGCCGAATTCAAAACGTACGGGGACACCCCCAGACCAGAGCTAAGATTTTCCACACCGGCCTCGACGGTCAGGGATGAGCCACGAAAGAGGGAATGGGTCCATAGTCATGACAGGTCACCCCATACCTCGAACAAAAGAAGCAAAGAGTCCTCGTCCAGGTCTAGCAGTTACGAGACCACTCACCCCCACAGGGAACCGAGGGTACAGCAGGCCTCGCGGACACCACCACCACCCCGATATGAGGTGTTCACAATCCTCAACGCTTCATACGAGACTATTTGGAACGAAAACAAGGATGAGATACCGGGACCACCCTCAAGGAAGTTCCCGAAGAGTAAACTTACCCAGTAGGATACCGGAAAATTCTGCACTTATCATGAGGATGCCGGACACAATACCAATCTCTGCGTTGCTTTAAAAAATACAATCGAGTCCCTCATCCAGAAAGGCAAGCTTCAACGATACCTACCTGCTAAGGAGATAGGAGCTGTAGATGTGTACGGCCAGATCTTCACGATCCACGGTGGGGGCCCGAAAGAGTTGCCTCCCCAGAGGAAGAAACGAAATTCTAGTTTCGGCCGTCCGGAAGTTTTCAACTTCCACAAGGCCCCGCAGCAAGACGGTGGCACCGGATGGACATCGGTGACATTCCTGCAGGAGGAGGAAGCCGATCTGAAGGTGCCCCATGATGATCCCTTCCTAATCACGCTCCAAATGGACCATTATATAATGTCTCGGGTGCTCGTGGATACCGGGGCCTCAGTTAGCGTATTGTTTCGCGATGCATACAAAGCTTTGAACAGAGGGAGAGCCAAGCTGTCACAAGATAATGAGCCCCTTATTAGTTTTTCAGGAGATATCGTCCAACCACTCGGATCAGATTACCTATCGATCACGATAGGCGAAAGTCTGAATTGTTCAACCATCAAAACAGAGTTCATCGTAGTGGACTGCGTCTCGTCCTATAATGCTATCCTGGGCCGGCCGGCACTCTGGCGTCTGAAAACCTTCATTCCAGGTCACATGCTGATGATGAAAGTGCCAACCCCGGCCGGCACTGCTACGATCCGGGGTGATCAGGCCGCTGTGAGGAAATGCTATTCTTTGACTGTATCTCGCGTAAGGGAAAGTCTGAAATGTTGCACGTAGCTACTAACCCTCTGATGGAAAGGTATGAGGATCGCAGAGATGATACCGATTCAGACGAAGAACGGCCCGGTGCCATAGAAGACATTGAAGAGGTAGTGCTATCAGAGCAGTTCCCGGACAGGACTGTTAAGATTGGTACTAGGCTGTCTCCGGTTGTCAGGGAAGGGTTGATCTCGTTTCTCCGCTCTAACACATCTGCATTCGCCTGGTCATATGAGGACATGCCCGGTATACCGACGGAGATAGCCATACACAATCTTAGTATTGTTCCTTACTCGACACCTGTAAGACAAAAACGAAGGGCCTTCACACACGATAAGTACCGGGCTATCCAGGTTGAAGTAAAGAAGTTGATAGCCATCAACTTTGTCAGGGAAGTAACATACCCCCGGTGGTTAGCCAACGTGGTCATGGTACCAAAGAAATCTCCGGAATCATGGCGCATGTGTGTGGACTACACGAACCTCAACCGAGCATGCCCTAAGGATAGCTTCCCGCTCCCGCGAATTGACCAATTAATCGACTCCACTGCTGGGTACCGGTTACTCAGTTTCATGGATGCGTTCAGTGGGTACAACCAAATTTGAATGAACCCGGCAGACGAGGAGCACACTGCCTTTACCACAGACAAAGATCTCTATTGCTACCAGGTCATGCCTTTTGGGTTAAAGAATGCAGGTGCCACTTATCAGCGACTTGTCAACTCCATGTTTGAGGAAGTTATCGGTACTATCATGGAAGTATACGTGGACGACATGCTGGTAAAACGTTTAACTCCGGAGGATCACGTAACCAACTTATCAATCGTCTTCACCATCATATTGCGCATGGTATGCGGCTTAACCCACAGAAGTGCATCTTCGGGGTCGAGGTAGGAAAGTTTCTCGGGTACATCATTAGCCACAGGGGAATTGAGGCCAATCCGGAGAAGGTACAGGCTATATTAGACATGGTATCCCCAACCTACCGGAACGAGGTCCAATCTCTTACAGGCAAGGTCGCCGCCCTATCAAGGTTCATCTCCAGGCTGACGGACAAGTGTACTCCTTTCTTCAAATTGCTAAAAACCCAGCACGTCGAGGTAATAGCCTGGACAACGGAGCACGAGGCTGCTTTTCTTGGCCTGAAGGCATACTTGTCAGAGGTACCTCTACTCTACAAACCGGTTCAAGGAGAAATGCTCTACATATATCTGGCGGCATCGTCAACAGCTGTGAGCTCAGTTCTGATTAGGAAGGACTCCGATTGCGAGTACCCAGTGTACTATGCTGGAAAAGGTTACACTGGTGCAGAATCCAGGTACCCGGACATTGAAAAAGTGGCACTGGCTCTCCTGGTATCAGCCCGGAAGCTCAGACATTAATTCCAAGCACACTCAATCACCGTTTACACTAATCACCCATTGAGGCAGGTTTTGCAGAAACCAGAGACATCGGGCAGGTTAATTAAATGGGCCATCGAGCTTGGGGAGTTCGATATCAAGTACTAGCCCCGGACAGTTATGAAGGGCCAGGCAGCGGCAGATTTTATTTTCGAGTCAATTCCCTCCCATAACCCACCCCTGGAATCACCTAAACCACTAGCCCCAGATCCACCTCCGCCAAGCACTTGGAGATTATACGTTGATGGCGCGTCCAACAAGAAAACCAGTGGAGCCGGTATCCTGCTAATTAGCCCGGACGATCAAGTCTACGAGTACGCCCTCAAATTTGCCTTCAAAGCATCCAACAATGCCGCAGAGTACAAGGCACTCATAGCAGGTCTGCAGATCGCCCGGGAACTGGGGGTACAACACCTTAGTATCTTCAGTGATTCTCAGTTAGTCGTAAACCAGGTCAGCGGTAACTTCGAGGCAAAAGAGCCCCACATGTCCTCCTACCAGGCCTTAGCCCAGGCATTAGTTCAGAGATTTACCTCCTACATTTTTACCCAAATACCGAGGGCAGAAAACGACAAGGCAAACACCCTTGCTAAGCTTGCATCAACTTCTCCAAGCCCTACCTATGGGGCCACCAAGGTCGAATTACTCGAAAGACCTAGCACTTCTAAGGCGGTGTCAGAAATATTTACGGTAGATCACACAGCTTCATGGATGGACCCAATTTTGAAATACATGGTCGACGGCCTAGCACCGGACGATAAGGTCGAGGCCAGAAGACTACGGTTAAGGTCAGCTCGATACACGATCATGAATGGCAAATTGTATAGAAGAGGTCATTGTTTTCCCAACCTGAAGTGTGTAACACCGGAGGAAGGTCACAAAATAATGAAGGACATTCACGCTGGTGTATGCGGTAACCATGCCGGAGCCCGATCTCTTGCACACAAGACCCTAAGGGCAGGATATTTCTGGCCAACCATGTCGGCCCTGGCCAAACAATATCCAGTTCTTGCCACAAATGCCAAATGTATGCAAATATCCCAAGGGCACCTCCCATCGCCCTCTCCATCCTCCTTGCATCATGGCCGTTCTGTCAGTGGGGTTTGGACTTGATTGGTAAACTTCCCACAGCAGTGGGACAGTTCAAATATGCCATTGTCTCTGTGGACTACCAAACAAAGTGGGTGGAGGCAGAACCTCTCGTCGCCATCACCACGGAAAAGGTCAAAAGCTTCCTATGGAAGAACATCTACTGCAGGTTTGGAGTCCCGGATACCATAGTCACGGACAATGGTACCCAGTTTGACAATGATGAGTTGAGGGCTTACACAGAGAACCTGGGCACTAAGATCCTCTATGCTTCCCCGGCTCACCCCCAGACCAACGGTCAGGTCAAAGCTGTCAACAAGATAATCAAGAAAATACTGAAAAAGAAGCTTGATGAAGCCAAGGGTCTTTGGGCTGCTAAACTCCCGGAGGTGTTGTGGGCTATCAGGACCACGGCAAAGGAGGCCACCTGAGAAACCCCTTTCTGCATGGCTTTCGGATCAGAAGCAGTACTCCCTATTGAAATACAAATCCAGAGTCCCCGGATCGAATACTTCGATGCATGTACCAACTCAGAAGGCCTACACCTCGATGCTAATTTACTCGAGGAACGAAGGGATGTGGCACACATGCATAACTTGGCAAACAAATGGAGGATAGCTCGTTATTACGATGCCAAGGTACAATCCCGGACATTAAAGTTGGGGGACTGGGTCATGAAGCAAGTCTACCCAGAACCCCGGGGACTGGATCCATCCTGGACAGGCCCTTACGAGATCATCGAAGAGGTAGGCCCCGCAACCTTTTTCATCCGGGACATGAACGGGGTCGTTTCCAGGCATCCATGGAATACCCAACGCCAGCGGTACTATTACAAGTAGCTCCGGGAGCATCTTGTCCTAGCTTTTGCTTTTTGACCATACAGCTATGGCAAGCTACCCATCGGGTACTCATTCTGTATATAACCACCATGTGGTATTTGAATAGAAAAATGAATTATTCAGACCATTTCTAGCATTTTTTTTTCCTACCCCGGACATTCCCGGACATAGCTATTGTCAGTTACTCTATTCCGGTAATAAGTGATGCAAACAAATGCTCAAGGTACGAAATCCTAGAAATTTTAATTCCTTTCCAATTCCCATTCAAATTCAAGAAGTTTCCATTCACAAAAAGCCTGGACTACCAGACACAGGAATTAGACAATTGTTCAAACGGATAATTTCCACAAAAAAAAAAAAAAGAATTTTATTTACAACTGCTCGCCACCGGTACTCTGGGACCCATCTGCACCAGACTTGACTGCCGCCTCGCGATCTTTCTTCTTTTTCTCCAGAAGACCCCGCCTGAATTTAGCTTCATCCAGGTATCCGGCCGCCACCCACTCCTTGAACTTCATGATGACAGCCTTATCTTGAGCAGCAGTTAGCATAGCAATGAGCTCTTGGGAGGACTTGTACTCCTCCACAGCCTCGTGCCTCTCCACAGGAAGGCGATCCTCCAGGTAGTTTACCTTCTCCTTCCATGACACGGCAGACTCTACAGCTTTCTTCTCGAAGTCCCGAGCGCTTTTCACCTCTTCCCGCGCCTCAGAGACTTCACCCTCAAGCTCCACGATCCACTGCTTAGCCGCGGCCATCTCAGCCTTCAATGAGTCTCGCTCCTTCTCTAGCTTGGCCTTCTCGCCATGCAAATACTTCACCTGCCCGAAGAGATTGCTAACCTCCTCCTTCAGATGAGTATCTTCCTCTCTGGCGTCAATCGCGTACACATTGAAGAGTGCCTGCAAACACACCGATTAAAATATATATACAATAAAAATCGATTGCAAGGGTGAAGCAACACCATACCCGCATCATGGATTCCCGGGTGAGACGGCGATTCTCTTTGGGCGTATTGTCCTTGGCCCGCACCCGGTCGAGGTCAATGTCCTTCAGGTCACTAAGCATGGACCGCACAAACTTTTCATCGGCAACCCCGTACTCACTCAACAGCTGCTTGATAAGCTTCTTGGGGATTACCGGAATGGCAGGAGACAATAAGCCAAGCGAAGGCGACGACTCTGGTCCCGGGTGATCTTTCTTCTGCCTCTTCGCACCGAATCCCTGAACATCCCGGCCAGTATACGTCACCTCCTTCTTATCACTTCGGTGCCGGTGCCTATGGGATCTTTTCTTCTCACCGGGAAGCAATGCCTCATCGCTCCCAGTGGAACGAGAGGAAATAGACACGGGGGCCGGTACCTTTCCCGTCCCGGTATCATCTATCGTGATGACGTCGGCCACAGAGGACTACACGACTTGGGTTACGGGAGCGTCAGGATCAGGTTCCCCATATCCCTCATCGGTGATCTCCAGTAGGGTCTCTTCAACGGACCGACCTGTACCTTTCGACCCTAGGTCGACATTGATGTGAAGGGCGTCTTCTCCCTGGCCCATCAGCATATCCATCAACTGAGCGTCATCCATTCTGTCTTCCTCTTTGCCTTTCCGGAGTTTCCTCTTCGGCACTTTCACTGGAATCAGTTCCAAGGTTAGTCAAAGGTTAAAAGGACAAGTGACGTGCAAAAAAAAAAAAAAAATTTAAACCCTTACCGGGGAGCCACCCTAGCCCTAGCCTATAAAGTATAGAATGTCGGATGAATCTATAAGAGCTCCTCTCTTTCTCTGTCCAAACGGCATATACCCGGGCTATCCTCTTCCTTTCTACCTTAGATAAAGTATAGGACTGGTCCCCGATAGCTTGGAAGGTACTGGCATGGTCAGCTGCCACTTCTTATTTTTAATTTGCCACCGCCCCTCAGCTAGGAATACTTTGTTCCTCCACCTTTTTCTCATCGAGGAAGGCATGTCGGTAACTAGTGGTTCGTAATCCCTAGCGGCAAATGTAACCGTACCCGCACAAGACAGCTTCCTTGAATACAGGACCCGGTGTACCGCGCGGAATTCATTTATGGAGGGCCACCCTTGTTGACACAAGTCCCACATGGCCATCATACTATATATTTTCCGAATAGCATTCGGGGTTAACTGCCCCGGTGACAGGTTCAACATCCGCAACAGATACTGTAGGCACCGGGGCAGCGATAGCGATAACCCTTGGTGGAACTGATTCTCGTGCAGCGCCACCCACCCCGGGACAGGATTCGCGGCCATCTTTCCATCCCTGAGAGGCCTAAGCTCCACCGCATCCGGTATTCCCCACTTCAGTCGCATGGCGATTATCTCCTTCATTGTCATACTTCTCCCTGGTTCGTTGCATACGGTCCCGTCCGCAAGTGTATACCTAGGCTTCGGTATGCCCTCGGGAATGGCCACCGTGACTACCGGAGCCTCCGCAGATCCACCCTCGCTCTCACCCTCGTCGGACTCCTCACTGCTCTCCGAGAACACCCCAGTCGAGGATCCCGTGTTCTCTGCTAATTGATCTACTCGGCCTAAGTACAGATCGATATCCACTTCAGCTTGCGTAGCAGAAGACTGGTACGACGATCCCGTATCCCCACCCCTGGCTTCTGATTCCATCCTAACTACGATACCGGGGACCTCAAATCTCGCTATATCTGGAATCAAAAGCACAAGGGTTAGCCTAACCAAAACCCAGAAATTCCCAGAAATTCAAAACAAAACCCAGACCATTTTGAAGCGCGGATTACTCCCCACTTCAAGCAAAACCCAGAGAATGGAACAAACCCAAAAATCTAAAGCGAGAAGTTAACCCACACTAGTATTGTTCGTGTTCTTTCTTTACGCAAACAACACAGAGGGCCAAACCCACAACAAAAAACATCCATGGCAGAAGCAGAAACTAGAGACCTAGCAAAATCATACAAACAGAGCGAGAGATCTAACCTCTTCTTCAGAAGACGATCGATCTATCACTCCACAAGCATGCACACTTCTCCCTTGGCTCTCCTTTTTCCCCACTGCAAATCTTCAAAGTTTTCTGATTTTTTTTTCGTGAAAGTGAGGGAAAACAATCAGTTTCCCTCTTAAATTCAATCTCCAAAGCATCAGGGCCGTCGAAACCGAAAAGCCCTCAACCATAGGATCGCTACACGTGTCCCACGCCTCTCCCCATTTCTCGAGCTTTGGCAGGTGAAAGGACGGGCATTTATTGCATAACCCAGTCTGCCCCACGTGGCCGACATGCACCGCCTACCCCATCGGGTATCAGAGCCGAGTCCTCTCTCTACCCCATTGGGTACCGGAGGCTCAAATTTTCTACCCCATCGGGTATCAGAGCCGAATTCTCTCCCTACCCCATTGGGTACCGGAGGCTCAAATTTTCTACCCCATCGGGTATCAGAGCCGGGTCCTCTCGCTACCCCATTGGGTACCGGAGGCTCAAATTTTCTACCCCATCGAGTATCAGAGCCGAGTCCTCTCTCTACCCCATTGGGTACCGGAGGCTCAAATTTTCTACCCCATCGGGTATCAGAGCCAAGTCCTCTCTCCACCCCATCCGGCACCGGAGACTCAACCCTAATCCTATCCCAGGGCGTGGGTGACCTACCTACAGCGTAGCCCGCTCAAGATTTCTCTTATGCGGGAACTTGGGGGACTACCTATAGGCACACTAGTGCCAAACCTTGAGACAATAATAATAAGTCCCCACCCAAGAAACATCTTGAACGGGAACTTGGGGGACTTGTACATACTGGGGAGTCTCAACTAAGTTTGGCACTATCGGCTGGGCCCCATCGGTACTCCCAGGTACTATGCCATGGGCCGGGTTCACGACCCACCATCGCGGGCCTCACATGGGATGCCACCCCGGGCACCCGGGGCTCGGGGCAAGGCCAGCACAGCCCATCCATTTACACAACAAGATGGCTGATATGGCATTAAAAGAACAACCTGTGCCCCACATCGAGGATAGGGGAGACTCCTTTCCCATGCTTGAGTATAAAGACATTAGCACAACCACCTTTCACAGTTAATAACTCCTTTATCCACAATTTACTTGATACACATCTCTTAGTTTCTCACTCAGGCATCGGAGATGTATAAATCGTCCGATACGGTTTACCCCTCTAACGTTGTGTTCTTGATACAGGATTTAGGAGTTGGATCGGTACCCCAGACAGTATAGCATTCTGTGTGAGGTACCCGGAGAAAGCCACCAGAAACATCTGGACATGGCCAGAGAAAGCCACCAGAAACATCTGGACAGTATAGCATTCTTAGTGCTAACATGCCTAAGTATCTTTGGGGAGAGGCCGTATTGTGTGCTTCTCATCTAATCAATCGTCTTCCGTCTGTCCCTTTTCAAGGTCGTGTCCCACTTGAGGTCCTATCTAACTATGTTTCTATTCCATCTTCTAATACTCTTCATGCTCGTGTCTTTGGTTGTATTGCTTATATTCATCTATATAAGAATTAGAGGTCAAAGTTGGATGCTAGAGCCCTTAAGTGTGTGTTTGTGGGGTATGGTTCTCATCAGAAAGGTTACAAATGTTATCATCCTCAATCCCAGAAGTTTTATGTCACCATGGATGTTACGTTCAGTGAAGATGCATGTTATTTTTTGCCTCCTGTGACTCCTCGTCAGGGGGAGAAGTCTTGTTATTATGAAGATTTGTTTAGTGGGCAAGATGGGAGACTAGCATCCGAGTTCTCAAGGCTAGAGTGTTTTGGAACGGAACTTGAAAAAGAGGACAGCAGCCCACCGAATGGAGAAGAGAATTTGGGTAGTCAGCTACTGACCAGTCTACCGGATCAGTCTGACCGGTCGGTTGAAGAGGAAGTTTCTGATTCTGTTTCCGATGAAATTCCTGATGTCACCAATGCCGTTTTGAACAGTTGTTCTGTCTCTCCCTCTCCTTCAGTGGTCTCGCCTGCTCAATCATCACCCGAGGTATGTTCTAATCCTTCTTTATCTAATACTCCTTCTGTGTCAACTAGTGTTCCTTCTTCAATGTCAGATATTGTTCCCACCAAAACTCTGCCTAGTCGTTCCACCCGTGGTCAACCCCCAAAGCACTATGAACCTACTCTAAATGCCAAAGCTAAATACCCCATTGCTAATTATGTGTCGACCCATAGGATGTCTAAATCGTATGTAGCCTTTGTGAATCAATTATCTTCTGTGTCTCTCCCTAGTAGAGTGCAGGATGCAATGAGGGATGAGAAGTGGATGCAAGCAATGACAGTCGAAATGGATGCTCTTGAGAAGAATTATACGTGGGAGTTAGTATCATTACCACCCGGGAAGAAGACAGTTGGTTGTCGGTGGGTGTATACTGTGAAACACAATTCAGATGGATCAGTGGACAGGTACAAGGCAAGACTAGTGGCTAAAGGCTATACTCAGAAGTATGGAGTGGATTATGATGAGACATTTGCACCAGTGGCCAAAATTAACACAATTCGGGTACTTCTTTCGTTAGCTGCTAATCTTGATTGGCCTTTACAACAGTTTGATGTTAAGAATGCATTCTTGCATGGTGATTTACATGAAGAGGTTTATATGGATTTGCCTCCTGGATATGGTACTTCTACTGGAGAGCAGGTGGTGTGCAGATTGAAAAAATCTCTTTATGGTTTGAAGCAGTCTCCCAGAGCTTGGTTTGGCAGTTCACCAAGTTCAAGAAGAAAATTGGCTACCGGCAAAGCAATTCATATCACACCTTGTTCCTTAAACATCAGTGTGGTAAAGTGACTGCCTTGATTATTTATGTTGATGACATGGTTGTGACAGGTGATGACTTTGAGGAGATTCAAAGGTTACAAGGTCAGTTATCTTTAGAATTTGAGATGAAAGATTTGGGTAATTTGAAATATTTCTTGGGAATTGAAATTGCTCGTGGGAAGGATTGTATTATGTTGAGTTAGAGGAAGTATGTTCTCGACTTGCTGGCAGAAACAGGTATGCTTGACTATCAACCTGTTGATACTCCTATTGAGCAAAATCATCGGTTAGCAGAGTACTTGGATCAAGTACCTACAAATAAAGCAAGATACCAGAGGTTAGTTGGCCGGTTGATTTATTTGTCCCACACTAGACCAGATTTAGCCTATGCTGTTAGTGTGGTGAGTCAGTTTATGCATAATCCCAGTAAGACTCATATGGATGCTGTATTTCGTATTTTGCGGTATTCAAAGTCTGCTCCAGGGAAAGGATTGCTCTTTTCAAAACACAGTCACTTGGATGTTTCCGGGTACACAGACGCGGACTGGGCAGGTAATATTACAGATCGCAGGTCTACGTCGGGCTACTTCACATTTGTGGGTGGTAACTTGGTTACTTGGAAGAGCAAGAAACAAAAGGTGGTGGCTCGTTCTAGTGCAGAAGCAGAGTATAGAGGAATGGCTCGAGGACTTTGTGAGTTGTTGTGGTTGAGAAATTCGTTGACGGATTTGGGGTTCAGGCAGGAAAAGGCTATGCCACTTTATTGTGATAATAAGGCTACAATTGAAATTGCTCACAATCCTGTTCAGCATGATCGCACGAAGCATGTGGAGGTAGATCGACACTTCATTAAAGAGAAGCTGGATGGACAGATCATTATGTTTCCCTTCGTTCCTACTGAAGAACAGTTGGCGGATATTCTTACAAAGGCTCTCTCGGTAAAAGCCTTCTATGACTCACTTGAAAAGTTGGCATCCGTGATCTGTATGCACCAACTTGAGGGGGAGTGTTGGCGTGAGTCATGCCATGTAATTAGGATTTTTTGTTTTTGTATTTTAGGATTTTCTCTTGTAATTAGTTTCCTAATAGATCTTGTAATTAGTTTCCTAATAGGTCTTGATGTATCTTGTATATATACTCCGTTCTTGGAGAAGGTAATACATATTAGAAAATTCTCAATCTCTTATTCCTTTGTTCTGTTTGACTTAGTGACCACTACTACAAAAACTACATATAAGGACACTGGAAAAGAGTCCTCTAATACATTTAAGGACTCTCTAAAAAAGAGTCCTCTATCCAGCAGTCATTGTAAGTCATATACAAGGACACTGGAAAAGAGTCCTCTTTTCCCTACTAGGACACTTAAAAACTGTGTCCTTAAAAGTCCAAATCAAGTGTCCTCGTATACAATAGAGGACACATATATAAAATGTGTTGTCATCCACGAAATACGTAGAGAAAAAAATTTTGATTCTGAAAATGTTTTTTTGTTTTTTTTTTTCTTCTCAACATATAGAACAATCCCACACTTATTCACAAATATAATGAATATGAGGAAAAATATTTGAACTGTCAACTTTGGCCAATAAACAAGGAGATAGAGAACCAATTGATCGAACTTCATTGGAATCCATCCAAAACCCGTAATAATCCAAGACAATATTCCAACTAGCCAAATTATACAGACTTGTGCCAAAAGCCATAACAAAATAAATCAACCATAGGCATATAGTGCTTCTTCCATCAAGGTATCTGAAAGGTCCTAAGGGAAGTACAAAGGGTTTCGTAGATTTCTCAAAATGACTAAAGACTCCAAAAGTTCAATAGATTGTTTGGCAACGTATATCCTCTTGCCGGAAACTTTATAGAATCTAATAAAGGCACGTGCAGATGAAGAAAAAGACAGATCATTATCAACTGCTATAGCTTTGTTGAAGAAATTAATAGCATCTGTGTTGGTTTTAAATACCATCCGCTGCATCTGCATCTCAGTGTCTAACGTAATGACCCCTTCACCATCTGTTTCTAGCCAAACTTCCCCTCCATGTAACTGCGTCAGAGGATGACCAACTTCTTCAACAGCATTTTCATTGATTTTCTTTCTATCAAAATTAATTAAGAGTTTAGAGATTATAATAAATATTAATTCGTAATGTAAGAAAATTAATGGAAATATGAAGGAACTTACCCAAGAAATGACGGAAGCTTTTTCTTTTGAACATTATCATAAAATAGAAACACAATTCGGTCTTCAAGATAACGGAACTTGTCATAGAATTGTATATACAATTCTACAACCGTATTGCTGGACATTCTTTCCATTCCATCATCATCAATATATGCCACTGTACGTAAACATAACATATATAATGAAAACCACAATGACAATTGAATTGCAGTAATCAAATTCCAAACTTAATACCAAGGAATTATAACTGAAAACATTAGCTACCAAGTACCAACATGAAGCTAACAAAAGCCATTTATGAGACTTTAAACCTTAACACTGTCTGACAGCATACATAAGCCAAAACAAAAAATTCGTCATGATCGACTTAATCGATCTGTATATAACAACCAAATAACAGGTTGGCACAATTCAACTTATACTGATGAAAAACTAAATCCATTTGAATTGGAATGCGCTTTTAAAAGAACAGTCAGCAACTTGACAAAAAGGTAAACTCAAAAGTTTCTAAAGGTTTAATTCACCAGGAAATTACTCCCACTAACCCTAAAACGTACAAGGTTTCTGTAACTTTCATAGACTAGTGCATATACAACATAACTTGAAAAGGTTGTGCAGAGTTCAAACCTCATATTAATTAAAATTTAAAAATCACACATCACCAATTCTTAAGAAATATCCTTATCAATAAGGAACCTCACAGTAAAACTTAAATATTGAGTACTCCAAACAAAATCAATTGTTCAAGATACATGTAAAACTTCATTGGCTTCAAAAATAATATCAGGACTGAAATTTTCTTACTCTTGCACAAACAAGAAGATATTCAAACTTACATTTCTAGCTATCAGGCAAACTTAAGATTTTCAAAATATAAAAGATAAGTAAAATCTTTTACTCCCACTGTTTCTTACTCTTAACATTTTCTGATTAAATCAGGAAATAAAAGAATCCATACAACAGTGAAAAAAAAAAAAAAAAAAAAAAGATAACCAAAAGCATGGTATCAATTTCAGAAGACTCAATTATTTTACATTTGTAATGATCAATTTCAAATCCAAAGGGAAAACGGCTTTAATAATAAAAAACCATGTATAATCCTTCCCCCATTTATTATTATTTATACATATAGTGTGACCCATAAATATATAACCTTTGGTTTTCTTCTGACAAGCCAAAAATCTGCAAACAAGGTTTTAGATGAAATTTTGTATAGTACCTGAATATAAATACTATCAATAAAACTCTGGTGTGTGAATGCACACAAAACCATACATCAAGTGTATGTTTCTTAAGGGAAAATATACGTATAGTATTTATATATAACATAGTTTATCACCATTTAGAGATAATAACCATACGCAGCCAAAAACCACATGTATCAAAAATTCTGAAAATCAAGGTGAAAACGGTGTTTAATAACTTAATTTCAGAAGAGTACTAAATCTGAATCAAAATAATGAAATCAAAAGAAGACATTAGTCTATTACATTATTCTCCAGAATGCGTATTTCTAGTAACTTAATGTAGCATAACAACCATGACTACAAGACTAGCACAACATAGATCACACAAAACAATTCTTGACTAGATTGACAAACACTCCAAAACAATATAAATTAAAAAGCAGAGAAAAAAGCAATATTTACCAGTTATAATACCACCGGTAGAGGGATCGGTTAGAGCTGCCTTAAGAAATGCATATTTAACTTTTCTATGTGTGTCTTCTACATGAAAACCTTCCACAGGTTCCTCCGTTTCTTCTGTCAATGCTTCATAAGCCGCTAGATCCCCGGTGCCAATTAATTCTACACCATCACATTTCTCTAAAGGAGGATCAAGGTCACTGTCAAGTCGATAAAGGGTTGGTTCCTTCATTTAACAAAGAAAACTTAATTTAGCAAACTATAAATCACTAAGCAATTAACAATTAACTGAAGTAGATAAGCAATTACCTCAGACTGCACACCAAGAATAAAACAGGTATACAAATCAACATTCTTTCTCACCGGCCTATCACGAGCATACTCTCCTAGCTTAAATATGACTTCAGGATGTCTCATAATCTTGTTTGGAATGCAGTACTTCATAATATTAAATGTCTTCTTAATATCATAATAGCTTCCTGCACCTAATGCGAGTATCTTTGGACTAATGATTTCAAATTTTTTCGATGTATCTGAAACTGAAAAAATAAAATTTTTGTTAATGAGAATAAATAAAACATAAACAACAAAGAAAAGGCGTTTTACCTAGTTCAACAAAGAAAACCAGCCATTACAGCAGGTGCTTGGTCTAAAACCCAAGCAATAATAGTAGTCCCTTTAGTCTCTCTATGTAGCTTCTCCTGATAAATCGGACCATGGAGTACAGGATCTGGCTTCAAGAATTGAAGGAACCTTGAGTTCTTCACTTTAGTGTACCCAAAGGACGATTTCTCTTCCCCATAGCTAGTGACATTTAAGCCACACCTTTCACAAGCATTGCAAATGGAAAGGTCCTGGATACACTTTGAATCACCACCAAAGTCCAGTGAAAGGTCCTGAATACACCTTGAATCAGCAGCATTGTCAGCTGAAAGTTCCTGACGACAATTTGTATCACTACCCGCTGCAATTGAAAGATTCTGAAGACACTTTGAATCAGTACTATCGGCAACTGAATGGTCATGAAAACACTTTGAATGATCCTGAAGACATTTTGAATATTCACCACCAATGCCCATTGAGAGGTCTGAAAGACACTTTGAATCACCACCATTCTCAATCAATGCAAAAAATGACAGAGTATGAGGTGTTCTGAGTGTATGAAGGAGTCGGCGTGGAGGCCTAAAAAAATTTGGCCGGATGATCATGTGACTAGGTGGTCTACGTTTGCATATGGAGAGAATCTCAACGGTACATAAATCGGAGAAACATTTCAGGAAGTCACTGAGCTTAGAGTAGCCCACAGATGAATGATCCAGTTCTAACCCAAATTTAACCCTGAAATCAGCTTTTAGAGAAGAGAGAGCATACTTTGAGTGCTTCAGGAGACCTTGTAAGAACCCAGGAAACCACTTCTTGAAAACCTTTAGCCATGTAGGAGTGCTTGGGTCCTCAGAGCTGTTGGTCACATGAGCTTGATGTTCAATGGAACATGCCGCTGGTTGTCCAAGGACTAATCTATCAGCACAAGAACCTTGTTCAGGGTTATCACCTTCCCTAATATACTCGTTCGACTTCTGCAGTGGAAGTTGAAAATCTTTATCTTGTTCTCGTTGTTGAGGTGACATTTTCTCAAACTCAGCTCTGAAAACCAATTTTGGAATCAAACTTTTTATTTCAACTTTCTTGCCTCTCATGGTAACGTAGTTCGCTTGCATGGCTTCTAAAGCAGATTTCTCCTCTCTAAATGTGACAAAACCAAAGCCTCGAGATTGTATCTTCTTTTCTATCTGAGTTACAATAACTACAGCATCTTCCACTGATCCAAACTCTTCAAAGAACTTTCCCAAAACATCTGCCTCACAAAGTAAATACAGATTTACGTTAGCCAGAAAAGTAAACTTGTATATATCTGTTACTTAGATCATTGATCCTGCTTCATAATCATAATTAATACAACTTAAATTATTTAGACAAAAGTTTCATAGGTGCATTACCAGAGTCCACTGAAGGAGGAAGTCCTCCAACAAAGATTTTGCGTTTGAGTTGTTTCGCAGCATAAGAATGACTCTGGTATGCTCCATCCTGAACTCCTCTGACACATCCTTGATGAGATTCAAAGTACTTACAAGCTTCTGCCTTGGTGATTGAGTTAACATTTCTAGCATTAGCAGGCAGTAGAAACTTGAGAATTATGAACAGAGTAAACATATAAACATGCACAAGCAAATGCCTGCTGTGACAAAACTACATAAGACAGATCATCTTTCTTTTCTTAGAAAAACATAACAAACAACTTTGCTGCATGTAACATTGCTCACCTTTCAGTAGTGGTGTCTTCATCTGTCACCTCTAAGGCAGTACATTTATGTTGATTGGGGAAGGCCTGATTAACTGCACATGAAAATTTGGGCAAGTTAAATCAGATACACAGAAGCTGGCTAACAGTTGCTTGATATATTATTTCCATGTATATCGATAATGAACTAACCGAGGCTAACAGTGGTTATGTTCAGCAGTATGTCACGCATATCTTGAGAGGTTGCCAGGTCTATAGCTTTTTGCCCACTGATATTTTAACAGTTTTTGCAGAAATTCATGTGGATACATGTTCAAATAAATGTTAGAGTTCAAACTTTCAACTAATGTGGTCCGCTCTAGAGACCACTACTGGAAAGATACATACACAACTGAAGAAGGAGAAGAAGTTTTTCATTGTTCCTTACCGCACGTTAAGGACTTCACTATTTGATCCCCATGTTAAAAGAAGCTCAGTGCAGTCTTTACTCCCATTCTTCACAGCGAAAAAGAGGGGGGTTTCTTTCATTTCCGTCATATATTGGACAGCTAACGGGTCTTCCAACAGAAGGATCTGTCAATGGCTCAAAGTCACTGCCACTGAGTTTCAAGAAAATCTAATGGGTGCTAATGTATTTGTGGTTGCCAAGGAAGTTGACTCGTTAAGAAAATTAAGTAGAAGAGAATCATATGATACCTCAAGGGCCTTTGAATTACCATTACCAGCAGCAATATGAAATGCTGTCAACCCCATTTTATTCCTTTGCCTTACGAGAGCACCATGCTCTAGAAGAAGCAATATAATACTGGGAATGAAAGAAACAGAAAGTTGTAACATAATACTAGGAATGAAAGAAACAGAAAGTTGTTAAGGTAATTAAACTGTGTGCATGAGAGTCTTTGTGTGTGTGTGAGAGAGAGAGAGAGAGAGAGAGAGAGAGCTAGAGAGACCTTATCTGTTGTGGATGTGACAATATCGATGACGCAAGTATCCAATGAAGAGCAGAATTTCCATCTGCATCAGCATCATTGACATCTATATTTGTCTTCAGAAGCAGCTGGATAACAGCTTCGTCTCCTCCCTAACCAAATTTCATCGAATTGTGGTCACATATCATAGTATCATCCTAACACTGCATTGATGTGTAGTACTGAATATGATAATTGCTCCCTCAATGTTTAAAAACAGAGCTCTTCAATCAGAAAATTTGTTCCCATGCAACTACTATGCATGTATAGTATTTGCATTTTATACAGATGTTACAGGTATGGATTAACTAGCAGTATGCATAGTTTCTTCTAGCTATGCATTTCATACAGAAAATTACCATATATAAACTATGCATGCTGGAAGTTGAAGACGAATGACGAAGAGCCTTTGGTCAGTCATCATCACCATAAGCCAGAACACTATTATGATGCAATGCCCACACTACCGTAAACTATGCAATGCACCTTTTTTTTTTTTTTAGCAGATTGATGCAACAGAGTAGCAAATTGATGCAATGCCCACTCACCTGAGCTGCACGGATGAGTGGCGAAGTCACCTTCTTGTCTCCACCACAGCTCTGAACTACAGCTCCGAAGAGCTGAAGCAGGTCTATCTCCCGGAGCAAGAGCTTCCTTTTGGCCGCCCTCAACGGCGTCGTTGTATGGCCGCCCAGGGCCAAAGCCTCCCTTATAAGGCATTCGTAGATAGTGAACTTCTCCTTGCACCCCGATTTGGAATTACGCAACTCCAACACGGAATCGATAACCTTCTCGGCGGCGACGATGAGCAGAGCCGTCAGAGAAGCTACGCGCCCTTGAACAGCGTATGAATAAGCCACCTCAGCGATCTCCTTGGTTTTGTCACTCAAAAGTCTCACAATGCTCAAATCCTGCATCAATCAGCGACACGTCGTTTCTTAACCGCTTACAAAATAAATATTGGCTCTGTTTAGCCTTTTACAGAGTTGGGAGCTACCTCTACCAAACAAACAGGGCTTTATATTTCAAATAAACAAACCTTTTCAGTTATGTGAAGGACAAATTCTTCCTTGGAGAAATCGTTCGGATTCCAATATATATCCAACCTGTAAAATAAAATAAACAAATTCTTATAAAAAAAAAAAACCTAATAAAAATAACCAAAAGAAAAGCAATTGCTGAAAAGGAAAAAGCATATTTTCCATTTCAGGCCATATTTGCAGAGTTTACAGGCACACTGGGCGACGTCTTAAACCATTTGCGTATCAGAGAAGAAAATGAAAACCACGTTTTTGACTGGTTTGGCCTCAGTAAGCGACAACTCCAACGGTAGCTGTGCCTCACCGTCCTTCGTCCTCAGGTCCGTACGAGCGTGTTTCTTCAGCAACGCCTCCACGCACCGCAACGCGTGAGACTCCACCGCCGTGTGTAGCGGCGTTTTCCCGGCCTCGTCTAACTCGTTCACGAGTGGTGTCGCTCCGAGCTGTCCGCTGAGAAGCGCCGAGGCGCACTCTACAGAGTCAAAGTTGCAGCAGAGATGCAGGAGCTTCGACGCGGTCGCTAGGTCTAACGCCCGGCCGCCGAGTCGCTTCGACTGAGCCACGAGCTCGGCCTTGCTGTCGAGGTAGACGGCATTGATCAGACTCGTCTCGGCCTCGACCGAGTCGATTGGGTCTTCACTCGCATCGTGTCGGAGGTCACAGGCCGAACTCGGATCTGACTCGGACCGCTCCTGCGATTATCGTGAAAAAAAACACATGAAAATTGAACAATATTGGAAAGAAATGCAGTTCAAAAATAAGAAAAATGCACACGACGAACCGGAACCATCTGCAAGTTCGAGCTCCGAAGCCTCAATGAAATGTAGAACAGATCTACAGAGGCTAGGTTAAATTGCAAGCGGCTAAGAAAATATAACTACGTTCAGCTGAAACCCTAGATCTCTCTCTCTTCCGCCGAGTCTCTCTCTTCTTTTGGACAATAATGAAGAAGGGTTGAGGAAGGGTTTAGGAGAGAGGCGTTTTAGTGGGAGGACATGCAACCGGACTTCAAACGCTTTTATTAAGTGAATTTGATATTTGTCCGTACTAGTTTGTCTTTACTTTCATTAATTTGGGCTCCACACACGGTTTATTTTCTAATAATTCCTCTTCTGTAGAGGCTAAAATTCTAATATTATGTTGGCAAACGTGGTGTGCAAGGAACAATGTTGTTTTATCAAAATCCGTAGCTGCAGTAAAAGCCTAACAAGCAGAGAGCCCTAGGGTTTTAAGCAAAGTGCGGCGCCGGAAATTTCCGGTTGCCGTGTGTTGTTAGCACCGCCAAGGCGCCTCGTCGTGGCTGAGAAACTTTGGGCGCTTTGGATTGGTGGTGCTAGAAGTTCGGATCGCTTTCGATTTGGGCAGAGCAGATTGGTTGGCTTGCAGAATTGGTGTTCGGCAGCGGTACTTGCAATCAAGTTTGTCGGCGTCGAAGAAGAAGACTACAGAGGATCAGGGAGGCGGAGACAGGGCCGGCCCTGTGAGTTTGGAGGCTCAATGTGAGAAAAAATTCGAGGCCCCAAAACTCTATTGTTACATGCCTTGGCCAATGGCAAGTTCATCAGAGAACAAAGCAAAACTCATAATGTTGAGAACATAACCATTTTATGATGCATAATTTAGATAGAAAAGGCCAACATAGCCTTTGTATACATATTACATCTGTGAGTATATTGTATGAAGGATTGGTTCGACAAAAAACCATAGCTGATTTGAGATTGTACAACTCGGTACAATACGGTTCTTCTTATTGTCCCTAGTTGCGTTGCCAGCAAGCTCCAAAACCTAAATTCCCAAATTCATAAACCAAATCAGCATAAACCTAAAGATCAAAACTTCAAGCAGCTAATCCAAAACCCATCAAAATATGAAGCTAACAAAACCAAATCAACATCATTCCACCCTTCAACAAACCTTAAACCCAATAATTTCCAATCTTTAGCTACAAATATCAAAATTAAACTCAGAAATGTGAAACCCAAACTCCCGATTTGAAAACCAATTAATTCAAAACAAATACAAAATCCCTAAAATCCAGATCCCCAATTCCCGAAACCCTAATTTCTCAATTGAACAAATATTGAGCAAATTAAGAAAAATTAAAACTCACCTCAGCAGCCAGGTATTTAAGGACAACCGAAAGATACACCGGAGCTCTGGCACCGACATGCTCAGCGTACTAGCCGGACTTAAGAAACTGGGCGATCCTACCCACCAGAAATTGAAGCCCAGCGTTGCTTGACCTGGACATAGACCTGATTTGAGAGAGAGTGGGTTGGGAGTTGCTCTGTGATGGAATGAGTAAAGCAGTGGAGTTCTAATATATCGAACCCGATGCTGTGCGCTGATTGGTTAAGAGCAAGGTCACGCGGATTGCCAACATGGCACATAAGACCTTCGAAATTTGAGGCCCCTAAAATATATCTGCAGGCCTACATTTTTTTTAGGCCCCTAAAATTTGAGGCCCTAGACCTGGGCCTACTTTGCCTAGGCTTAGGGCCTGCCCTGGGCGGAGATTTGTTCTTTGGTGCTAGATTGTTCGGCAGCAGTGGCGTCAGGATCGAGAGGTGATTCGATTCTCTCGATCTGTGGCTTAGGCAGTTAGGCTTGGCATTGGTGCCGTGCTGCTTCTGATTGAGGAAATGAATGTAGGGGTGGCTGCCTGGGTCGGATGCCCCCCTGACTGGGCAGCGGCGGTACGGTGGTAATCTGGCCAGCGCCTTTACCTGGGCCTGGACCATATGGGCTTAATATCTTTTGGGCCTATTTGAGTAGGTATGATTTTTTTCAGAATTAGGTCGAGTTGAAGGGTTCCTTGACACCCTCATTCATTACTTATTTCTTTGGGCTGGCCTGACCTGAGAGTGTTAACCTCCTTGGGCGATTTTGGGCCTTTACGGTTTCTAAAGTGCCAGTCTTAATTCAGATCATTTGAAATTGATAATTATCTCGAGTTGAAGTAGAGAAAGTGGCTTATGGATGAGAAATCGACTCCTATTTGTTTGCTGGGAAGCAGCTCTTTTTTCATGCCACAATTACGTGCCTAGCGGATGGAGAGCTAGAAGATGATTTTTCCTCATAAGACACGGAGTTGTTATTTGTTTATGGGTTTGCGCTTTATAAAGCGGGCTAAAATTGACTTTTAGTGAGTTTACATTGTTTAGATAGAAATTTTTTCTGTTTTAAGTGTATGTTAGACTCTTGCTTTTTAGCTGATCATCTATTGTAATGAACCATTATTTCAAAAAAAAAAAGGAACAATGTTGTTTTTAGGTAGAAATCCGCTGCTACTCAATTAATTGCCCGGTCTTACAACAGGCAAAACCTGGAATCAGTTAGATTGTTAAGAACTGTAACTGAAATAAAACGGTATCCTCTTCCTGTTAACATTTTCTGATAGATTTTGATGGTTCCATTATTCAAATCACTAGAGATCGATGTTGCTTCTAGCTTCATTATAAGAGATGGTGATGGCAATCCTGTCATTATTGGAGCTAGAAGACTTGGTCGTACTAGTGTTTCAATTGTTGAGGCTATTGACCTTCGTGATGGCTTACTCAGAGCTAGGAACAAGGGTCTCTATAACATTTTTGTTGAACGAGATTCTCAATTGATTATCAATTGTGTCAATAGTAGTAGTGGCGTTCCTTGGAGACTCAACACTATTGTTCATGACATTCAACAATTGTCTCAAGTCATTTACTTCAATCAACTTTTGTTCTAAGAAAATCAAACTTTATGGCAGATGATTTGGCTAATCTTAGTCACTCTTCTAGGGACAAGCAAGTTTGGGATAGTTGTCTTCCTCTTAGTGTGTTAAGGGCTTTCAACTTTGACTCATTTGGGTCGAGTTGTCTTAGAGATTTGTTGTCGTGGTATTAAAAAAATAAAAAATAAAAAATAAAAACACACTTTGTGGGAAAAGTAATTAAATTTTTTTATTAAATAAGGAGTAAGTAGTTTTTGAGTTGTTCAGTTCAAAGGTCAAACCTCCTCTATTAATATTTGGATATCCTTCCATACTTTTTACCATCAAACTTACAATTCAATCAATTTATTATTCTCTCTACACCTCCTCTTCTTCCTCTCTTCTATTCCTAAGATTTCAACTTCCAAGATATTTGAATACATAATGAGATTGAATGATTTCTTTAACTAGGTGAAGACATATATAATCGCTGCAAACAGCAAATTCGCTCATCGATTTTGTTTGATAAATACATTGATTTTTTATTTTATTAGAATAGCTTACATGCAAATTACTTTAGGTTCAGGTCGGTTTAATAGGTTAAAAAGGGTTTGTTTGATTTAATGTATTGCATTGGAGTTTGATAATTTAAAATGCACAAAGGAATAAGATGTCAGTAAGAGAGAGTTCGAGCAATGTTCCAATACCAAATCAATTAAAGCACGCTAGGAAAAGCAATTCAATCAATTTTTAGGGAAAATGCCGAAATACCCTAATTTCAGGGAGATTAGTTCCCTGTATCCATTTATCTAATTTAATTGATAGTCTATTTAATTGATAGTCTGATATAGCGTTCTGCTAGGGTTGAGAGTGGCCGCCCTCGCGGTTTGCTTCTGAAACTTCCTCCATATTCATGGAGGACTTGGGTGACTCTGATGGCGTGGTGGGGATTTGGTGTAGCGGCGAAGGTTGTTTGCCTCGTTTCTCTTCTTTGCAGTGGAGTTATTATTGTGATTCTCAAAGCTATTGGAGGATCGGATGGTGGAATAGCTTTCCGATTATGGTGGTGGATAGAGGTAGTACGGTGGACGTGGTGGTGAGCAGGTCGAGCTGTTGTCAGCCTGCAATGGAGGCAGGGAACCTCGTCCCTAGTCGTGGTCGTGTACGGCGGACCTGGATTTGTGTCTGGAAGGCTGATATGGGCTGCATCTGGAGGTGTGCAGAGGGCGCCAAATCGTCGGATGTTGAGCCGATGGTCGGAAGCTTTTCTGGGCTGAAGACGCCGCGCGATCGCATGGTGCAGACTGGTTTGAAGATCCGGATTTGGGATCCGGGTGGAATCCTGGTGTTGGGTCTGGGTTTGGACTTGGTACTGGGCCTGGATGTGGGCTTTGAGGTTGATTTTTATTTGGTTTTCATCTTTTTGTTTCATAGGTCACTTTGGTGGAAGATTGATCTCTGTTTGGCCTACTTTTTACGTGGAAGATGTTTGGATGGTCACATCACCAGTTATATTGTTAGAAGATTGCCCTTTAGTGGTCGGTCACACTATCGATAACTTAGGTGGAAGATTGTTCTCTTTTCGACGTAAGATGTATGAGGAATCTGCTTGGTCGGTCATACCACCGGTTGCTTTGATAGAAGATTGCCCTTTTATGGTCGGTCATACTATTAGTAACTTTTCACATAGTACGGTTTACACCCAATGTGTCCTCAGATGCATTTTTGCATCCAATCGTATCTTTGCTAGGTTTTATGTTCATTGTTTCATTTTCATACTTTTCATTTATGATGTAGTTTCTACATTTGTCTTTTGTAATCTTTCTTATTATTAATGGAGTTGACATTTATTCTCAAAAAAACAAAGGGAGATTAGTTCCCTTGTTCTCACTAATTTATATATTTCCTCGTTGCAGATATGATAAGTGATTTTATTCCCTGATACTTTTTTATTATTTATTTATTTATTTTACTATTTTTCCCTCTAACCCTTGTCACATAGGAAGAAGACTCAAATGAATGCTCGAGAGTTGCAAAATAAGATGAGTTGTTCATGAACCTTATAAATACCTTGGTTTAAGTCAGACAAGGGACTTTGGACCTCCAAAAAAATTACAAAGGAAAGCTCAAAAGTCACTAAAATCCGTGAAGAATCACCAAGCTACTTGAAGAGCTGATTCATTCATCACCCAAAATCAAGAAACAACATTGAACCATGTGGCAATCCTCATGAATATCGATCGATTCTTGATCAAGTGTGACACTCTTGATTTGAGCGAAGTCCAGAGATAGAATCAGACGATTCATTTATAAAGATCAAAACCTGCACTTTAATTATTAATAAAATTTATTATTTTGTACACGTGTCTATTTTTTATTGGTTTAAAAAAAAACTTTTCGTTTACAATAGGATTTTGACTGTAAACCCATTTTCTAAGGGAGTGTCAACTATAAATAAGAATAAATACGATCCACATTATAGTAAGTTATAATTTTTTGTAGGTCTCATTTTAAGAAAAAGAGAATCCACATAATAATAATTACTCTTTCTACCGTTTATCTCTTCTAAGAAAAACGAAAAAGGCCAATGATAAAAGAGGTCATTTTAAAGTGCCTTATTATAATTCTGGATACACAAATGTCTCCATGATAATTAAGGTCACCTCTTCACAACCTACCACTAGAGTTACATTTAATTTCAAAACTGCCATCAACAGCTCTCTCTCTCTCTCTCTTCTTCTTCTTCTTCACACGGACACATACCTTAAAAGAGTGTGAATGGCGAGGATCGGTGTACGAGTTCTTGAAGCGGTGCTGACTCGTCGGTAATCGGATCGCTCCAGATTGTTCAGGTCTATAAGGCGTCATGCGACTCCTCTTCATCTCTTGACGTACTCATCATGATCTGAGAGCGCGACGTTGAAATAGAATGACTCGTTGTGCTCAACGAACTGGAGGCCAACGAAGGCGTGCTTGCCGGTGCCGTCCTTGATCTTAAGGACGAAGAAGCGTGACAAGTTGAGCATGGTCTCGACGGAGGTCGTTGGAGTTTGGATCCTCTGGTCGGATCTCGCGCTGGTCCTTGCATGACACTACCCAGAGCTGACTCATCCAGATCTTGTCGGACTTGAGCCACTCGCCGCAATTGTACCTGCCGGATGTCGACTGCAGTGGGGTTTTGTAGACCACGACCTCGCACACCAGCAGCAGCTTCAGAATCCTCATCGTCGCCGTGATCCATCTCCCTCGTCACTGTGAGTTCTGGTTTTTCAGTTTTTCAATATTATTAATCAATTTTCACATGCTAGAATGTATCTGTGTGCTTCTGTTTGGTAGATTACTTGCTTTATTGCCTGAGAATTTGGAGATTCTGTTTCCCATAATAGATTGAAGTAGTAGTATTTATCAAATGCGAACAAATCTTCAATTTGCTTTGACGTTTATATATCTTCTGGACTACCAGTACTGTTAATCTTGGTTACTGGCTCAAGGAGTATATGGGGTTAGAAATTGATTTTTGGTTTCATAATAGTAAACGATGTTGCACTGTTGCTTTTAAGATGTCATTATGTTTGTTGCTAATGGTACCTCTGCTTCATTTTTGATAAGGAAACAATATTATGTTACTTCATTGGTTCAATCTGCTTAGTACTTTTATGTGGGTCGTCATCTTTTTTTAATCTACTGAAGAAGATAAATTTCCTTTTTATAAATGATTAGAGTTTATCATCCAAATATAAAAGGTGAAAAATTTAGTTTAGATTGGTGTCAACTTTTAATCATGATATATAAAGATTGGTCAGTTATGATTTTGTTTGCATGTAAGTAATGAAAGTTGTGATATAGAATATAGCACAGCATGCATTCTTGTAACCTATTTACTGGGCTTGTCACTCATCCCCTTCCTCTTTGGTTTAACTAGTAAGGAGTACATTATCTGTTAAAAGACATTGGTTTGGAGTCAAAGGAGATGGTTTTACTAGTTTCATAATCCCACCACTTAGCCCTCCCTGAATAACTTTTTTGGTTGACCCCATTACTTTAACTAGTAGGAAGTGCATGATATCTTCAGGCAATGCAGACATCAGCATTGTAAATCCAAAGGTTACTGGTTTGTAGTATAAAGATATGGCTGTACTAAAACAGTGAACTAAGTTTCTGCACTGCATTATATTTTTTTCGTTGATCTGCAATGAAACTTATTTAATCTGCTAATAATATTACAGTCATTGAATGCCCGGTCGCGAGCAATGCTTATGCACAAACTGGATCGCAGTGGCAGTGGATCAAGGTTTGTCTTTTCTAATTGTTGTATTTTTAATTGTTTTGGTTGGGCTTACATGTCATCACGGCTGTTGGTAGACTGTTGATATTGCTCCATATTGTCTCTGATAAAAATTACTTATTCATGCAGTTGCCTCAAACCTATGAGACTAAATTCCCTGAGAGCTGGTAGGATTATGCACATTGGGAATGTGAAGGAGGCAACTGGTATGCCTGTTAGTTCCAATTTTCAGATGATGGAGTATTTAATTGTCCTCGTGGCTTTGTGTAACAAGAAAGAATGTCATGTTGAGATGAGAAAGTTGCATGTACATCACTTGGAATTTTTCAGTCAATATAATGTGAAATTACAAATACTGTTTATAGACTATTTTTTTTTATTAACTGTTATACACATCATTGATTAAGTCACTGGACAGTTAAGTCATTGGCTAGCCTAGGTCCCTAGTTAGTGAGATCACTGGTCAAATCACTATTAACTTTAAGTCACTGATTATGTTACTAGCAAAGATACTGGCCATGTCACTGTTAACCTCAAGTCACTAGCCATGTTACAGTCATGAGGTTACTGGCCAAGTCATTGTTAACCTGAAGTCACGGGCCAGTGAAGTCATTGATCGAGCCAAGTCCCTAGTTAATGAGGTCACTGACCATGTCATTGTTAATTTCAAGTCACTGTCCATTGAAGTCACTGACCATGTTACTGGCCAAGTTGCATGTTACTTACTATGTCGCTGTCAATCCCTGGCAAAATCACTGACAATGTAGCTGATCATGTAACTGATCATGTAACTGACCATGTAACTGACCATATAACTTATCATGTCACTGACCATGTAACTTGTCATGTCACAAGGTATGTCTCTAGCCAAGTTATTGTTAACCTCAAGTTATTGACATAGTCACTGGCCAAGTTATTGTTAACCTCAAGTCATTGACATAGTCACTGGCCAAGTTATTGGTCATGTCACAGGTAAAGTTATTGTTAATCTCAAGTAACCGACAGTCACTGACTATGTCGCTGTCAAATCCTAGCAACGTTATTGGCTACATGTCACTGACTATGTCATTGGTTAAGTTATCGTTAACCTCAAGTCACTGACCATGTCACTTACCATGTCATTAATTGTTATGCACGTCCCTGACCATGATACTGATAATTCATAGCCAAGTCACTGTCAATTTGAAATTATAAGTCGAATATGATATAATTATTTCTGCATTTGATTATGAAACAAAACAATTCGATTCCAATTTTTGATTTGACTGAAGATTTAAAGCTTTTTTGAGTGGAGATGATACATGATTGTCTTTAAAATTTAGTTTGATACTGTAACATGGCCAGTGACATTGCCTACTAATGTAACTTACCATGTAGCTGATCATGTAACTGATCATGTAACTTGTCATCTCACAAGGTATGTCCCTGGCCAAGTTATTGTTAATCTCAAGTCATTTACATAGTCACTGGACAAGTTATTGATCACGTCACATGCAAAGTTATTGTTAATCTCAAGTAACCGACATAGTCACTGACTATGTCACTGTCAATTCCTAGCAACATTATTGGCTACATGTCACTGACTATGTCATTGGTTAAGTTACTATTAACCTCAAGTCACTGACCATGTCACTAGACAAGTTACATGTCACTTACCATGTCATTGACCATGTCACTGTCAATCTTTGATCAAGTCACTGATCATGTCACTGTCAATCCTTGTTATATTGCATTCATTATACGTCAAACAAAAAAGTGTACAACCACCAACATTATCCACGAAGGATAATGGTACACAATAGTACATAGTCAACAACTAGGAACCTTATAGATTCAAATATATAGTTACACAATTCAGCCACTATTCATACATTGAAGGAGAAACTTGCTCTATAAAGGGTTAAATGAAGCACATCACGTACTCATTTCTTTGCCAGCAGCTTCTTTGGAATTTTCTCTATGGGGTAGATTTAAGCATAAAAAGCCTGGTAGCACGCTTTCGCAGGGTACCCCCACATTTTAACCCACCATGTTGCAATTCCGATTTCAACATTTCTGGGTCAAGAACATCCCACAATGAGTCAATGAAGGTCCAAAGTGGGTTAACAAGGCTTATCGAAGATTTTAAGTGATACCAATTAAGCAATATAAGCACAGTAGAAGAAATGGTGGTGAAAGCTATGATGACAAAATTTATAAGACAGGTGTATGAAAAGCAACTGGGAGTATATAAAAAGCATTTGGAATTTTATCTTACTTTCAACTAAGCAGATAATCTGATTCATGTTCGAAGTGGACTACAATATAAAATGGACATGTGTCCAAATCTTTTTAAACAACATCTCCATGAAAACCCACAAGTTTAAAACATTCCACTATTCTAAGTTTAAGAGATAACCTCATCTTAAGGACATACAGAATACTTCTACAAAACAGAAATTGAATGCAGAAGGCCAATTAGATTTTTATGTTTTACAAAGTAGTTTCTCCAGAGTAGCTGGAAAGACTGCATTTTTCAGTTTTGAGAAAATAAAAAATTGCACAAGTTTCCTTCAACCCGTAAAGCAATCAATTTAAGAAGCACCGCTAGGAGTGCTTCCCAAAAGCTACTTAAAACACAGTAGACACCTCTCAGAGAAACTCACAGAACAATGTTAAACTAGGATCATATGGAATTTATGCTGCAGAGGGGTAGAAATAGTGCGATAACCATATCAAACAAAACCTTAACACTCATATTGACAAGAATATGATGGATATAAAGAATAAGTATCAAAAGTGACAACATATTATCAAATTGCCATATTGATGAAGTGGAATAACATAATCATCTTCCTGCCAATCCCCATCAACCTAGCATTATGTGACAACAAGCATCTGCTATCTATCCTAGTAACACTATTAACTTAAAAGAGAAATTGTCATATGGATCTAGCAATTGATTCAAAAATATGAACTCTGGGACCCAACTCATATCAACTAATATACTAGTTCTAACAACATTAGCAGGATATAACAGTTCAAGTAATAATAATAGCCAAATAGCATAACCTTGTCGATGCATTCAATTTATTTCTGATGCAAGAAGCAAGCAGATTTTGGACGCAGGTCACTCCTAATGAACAAATGAAAAGAAACAACTAACATTATCACAGCAAGTATCTATGCTTAATGGTCTCGAACAAGTTCATGGTTTATCATTTCGGCAATGAACTTGCATTTCAAACCAAAAATTTGCTCCTTGAAGTTGAAACTGGGTTAACCAAACAAACATTCTAGATAATTACGACAATCCAATACCATGAGAGAGTAAAACAGTTTTAGTGTCCCAAATGATTGAATGGTAAAGAATTTCTAATTTCTCTATTATTCCAACAACCAAACACAGAATACTCTGAAAATAGAATAATAACAGATTCACTGACCTAAACCAAAGACCCAACTCCTCAACCATACAAAGTAGCCACTTGTACACCTCGTCTTCCTTGCTTTGAATTAACGAAGCACACTTAGCTAGCGTCCACACCACTTCTCCAAGCCAAGCGCCAAAATCAAATGAATAGCGAGAATAGTAAAAACAAAAACAAAAATTTCCGATGCGATTGAAGAAAGGATAAGAAGCACTCACAAATTACCGATAATGCATAAACCGAAGCTCTGAATTTTCATCTCACCGCTTGATCTCGAACCACGACTTGCAAACCAGCGAGATCGAGTTCCGGTCGCCGTCCAATTGCAGGAACGAGAACACGTGCTCCAACACCTCCTCGGGGAACGACAGCTCCATTTTCAACATTTCTCAAGCTCGAAATCGATTTCAAATCCAAACGATGTCGTCCTGTTCCGAATGCGAAGCGAGGACAAAGAAACAGAGAAGAAGAAAAAGAAGAAGAAGAAGAAGAAGCACGCCGTTAGAGAGAGAGAGAGAGAGAGAGAGAGAGAGAGAGAGAGAGAATTGGGATAAAAAAAGCTCCGATCAAATCGAATCATGCATTTAGGTTTTGATCAGATAATCGTCTTCTACATTTCGGAGCTGTTTTGATCAAAATAGAGAAGATTTGAGCTTCGTGATTCTTCAATATAAAGTTATAAATGTTATACTAGGCTTTTAAGGGTAGAATGGGAATTAAAAAAATTAAAAACTGACCTTTTTTAACATCACTTAATTATTTATAGGGACTAAATTAATATTATTAACAATTTATTGTGGACCTTTTTATCAAATGGGAAACTAGGTGACATTTTTATCATTTCATACTCTAATATGACATTTTTCATCATTTCCCTTAATAATAATAATAATAATAATAATAATAATAATAAGGAACAAAAGAGAAAAAAAGCAAAAGAATAATATTTTTGATTCCATGGACCTCCTAGGTGATGACACATGCATGTGTCAATAAAACCAACAATATATAATTTCGCAACAAAATTAAGATGAAATATGAAATTTCTCAAAACTAATTGAACTATAGATATCAATCTCGAGAGCCCCTACCACGCGCTTGAGAAAAAAGACAGTACTCTCTTCTCATCTAACAGCGCGCTCTTATGGCTCCATGCCGCCATCGTCGAACGGGCCATATTCACTCTGATTGGATATGTTGGAGGCGTTAGAGCATGTTCACCCGTCGGGTCACCGGGTCAGTTACTATTCACTACTTTTTAGTGTTTATTTCCACTCTCTGGGTCATGGGCATAGTTTCTTAGCTAGCCTGAGTCACCAGGTCAGCTTGTAGGTCATGAAAGTGACCCAGGTCAGTTTGAAAACTGTGCCCGTGACCCATATGGTGAAAATAAACATAAAAACAGTGAATAGTAAGTGACCCGATGACCCAACGTTTGGACTTGCTCTTAGGGTCTTCTATTTGTGCAATATCGATCTCTTTTAGGGAGATAGGGGTGGTTGGGAGTGGGTTGAGGGAAGGGAAGATACGGAGCTGGCGAGATTGGGTTCGTTTCTCGCTGGCCTGGTTAGCGAATTGGCTTGGTGTCACGGGGTCTGTGAGTCTGTGAAGGGCTAGTAGTGGCGACCTTATGTTGGCAAGGCAGGTGTTGATTGTTCCCCGTTTCTAATCAACATGACTCGATCTAGTTTGGGTCCGTGGTGGGTTAGGCCAGGCTAGGCTAGCAGCCTACGATATTCTTGTTTCCTAGGTTGAGACTTGGGCTTGGGTCCTGCCGGGGCTGACTTTTTTTTATTTCTGGTTTTTGCTTTATTTACTTTAATTGATTACTGTTGTCTCGCCTTTGGCGTGTGATAAATCACTATATGTATCTTGTAGGGCTAGTCGGGCTAAATATATGAGTGCATTCTAAATGCCTTATCTACCCTAACAAGGCGACCATCCCGCATTCTCCTAGTGACAAGATTACCAAATTTATCTTTCGATGGTAACATAGTAGGAAACTATAATTTTGATAATTACGTTTCATTGTAATCGAGTTCTCTTTCCAGTATATAACCATTATAGCAAAGAAAATAAAGTTGACAATAGAACACTCTTTGCTACTACATTAGCGAGAAGAAAAATATTCTTATCCAAACAACCACTTCTAGTCTTAATAAGAGTACGAGGAGTACATGGGTGTTTTCATACATCACTACCATCCTATTTGATGACTACATTACCATAAATTCAAGGACAGACGACAAAGCTCTTAATCCTCACGTTCTCCCGTCAGCTTACGTAGCAGAAGACCAAATGGCTTTGGATTAGGACGTTTTGGGCACTCTGAACTCCAGTGTTGACCATACTCGTGACAAACTCCACATTTCTTCCTGACGGCACGCCCTTTCCAGTGGTGAGCTGCATGGACACCCAACCTAGGACATCCCTTGCAAAATAAATCATAGCCATTGCCAAGAGTTACATCCTTGGCGTTTGGGATACAAACCAGGTACGGGCAATCAAACTTCCAGTGTGCATTATCCTTCAAACAAACCTCACAGGGCCCAAATACTTCGTCTTCTGATGACGAAGAGTCATCGTCTTCTTCTGTTAAGACAGTTGCATTAATTACAAATGAACATGAGACCAAAAAAAGAACAGCCAAACCTTAACCAGATGCATCTAATTAACATTGCTAATACTCAAGACAACCAATTTTAATTCCCAGCATACTATGTATTCTAGCATATCAGCAAAGAAAAGGCTCTTCCACTTTTTATTATCTCATTCAATTACTGCAAAGGCACCACTTTCAAGCTTACTAATGCCAATGTTATTTCAACAAACAATATGATTCAATAATAGCGTAGAGCAAGAAAGTTATTTAGTAGCAATTGAGTTCCAACTTTCAAGGATGGTACATGGATTCCAAAAAAAACAAAAGAAGATACAACCATGATCAAATTTTGTTGAGACTTGTTCTCGGTAACCAAAGCAACGGTACTTAAAATAAAATTTTCCACAACAAGTTTAACCTTTGTCTATTTACTTAAAACCTATTTGCAAATTAAGCAATGCAAACACATTTCAACTACATAAACCAAAAGTAAATATTTCAATATCAAAAGAGACTTTCCAAAAGAACAAAGGGTATAAAATTAGACTCCCCCACAAAGTCTCTTGCAAAATGGAGCCCAAGCAACCTCCAGATTAATCACATCTGTAGATCAAAAGCATACCTTGATCAGCTTTACTTATCCGGTGCATGTCTGAGGGCCAAAATCTCCGGAGAGGAGTCGAGTCTAGTTCAACAAACTCAGCGGTACCTGTTTGTAGTTCCACCAAAGTTAAATAAGTTACGAGTATTTGGGATTTGGTATGGGGCCAGTTTTAGATAACATAATGAACAGACTGGAAAGCATAAACCGGCCAGGAGAATGGAGCATAAGCTAACTAGGAATAGGAAACCTAATCAAAGTAGAATTGATAACAAACTCAACAAATATTATATAACAACATAATATGGAATGGAAACAATAAATTTTTCTTGAAACATACATATAGAGAAGCTGCAGATGAAATCAATTGATGATCCCAACAAGAAGACAATAACTAGTTACTGATACTCATCATCATGGACAAACCAAAATGAATTAACTGGCTTATTTGACAAGCTAATTCTCATGCAAACCTAAATAAATACAAAAGTTCCATGTAAGCATTTGATTTTTGATTCTAAATCCCATTCAAATTATGCAAAATGAAGAAGCATTTATTGTCGTAGAACTTCATACAAAATACTAAGACGAAACCCAGCGGGTTTAAGAAATTGTTTACGAATTCATAAACCCTAAAAGAATATATAAAAGCATACCATGAGACCCGATCTTGTGGTAATCCCGCATTGGCTTTGTACTTGCATGGACAAACCCAGCGGTGCTAGGAACAGCTCCGAAGGATTCCACTGTAAGCGAACCATGACAGTCAACATCCCGCATTGTATGTGTTTCCTGATGCAATTCACCATCAACCCAATATTTCAAGTTGAAACAAACACTGGGATTCTTGCACACAAGTGTATCAATGGCAGGCACAGTGATGTCGGCTACTAACACAAGAATGGTTCGCTGGGGGGAGGCCGAGCGAACCACCTGAAATATTTTATCAAGGATAGTTGAGTGCTCCAGTCGTGGGACTCCGATTTCGGAAAGGTAATGAGTCATAAATGCAGTGTACCCTCGTCTGTGGTCTGAATAAGAGTGATGGATTGAAGCGCCTGTCTGGCCAGCTGCATAGGATTCACAAGAATAGTTGCTTGACTTATCATTCCAGTAGCGGGTTTGCTTGATGAGATAAAATCTAATCGGAAGCCATTTTTCCTCACTTGGTTTGTATTCAATTGTCTCTCTTTGCAACACTCTGCTAAAATAGCAGTGACTCTCGCTCGTCGACGACATGGTGATATTCCTAAATTGTGATCACTAAATTAGTTTTGCCTATATACACATCAAGCTAACAACAAACCTAAATCAACCAGGTGAAAAAAGAGAGCCTAACAGAAATACGGAATTTCAAAAAAATAATAATAATTAACCAGGTATAACAAGCCGTATTCTATAGAGAGAACAGTAATTCATTGATTATCAACAAGGAATTACAAGGGCATCATGAATGAAATCAAGAGCAGTAAAATGCCAAACAGATTAGGGATTAGAATCAGACCTGGGTTCAAACTTCGAAAGAAATAAGAGAGAGAGAGGGAGAGAATTCAGAAACAAACTATGTCTAGACGAGGCAAGGGAATTAAAATACAGCAAAACCTGATGGAGGATTCAGACGGTGGGCAAGAGGGCGTATGAGGCGAGCAACCGAAGGAGTGCTAGCGTCTCTCACTCTCTCCTATTATTCTGTATTTTAAAGACATAGATGATCAAACCAAGCCCAAAGGAAATCTTCGATAAATACTTTTTTTATTTTTGGTTAAACTGTCCAATAAAATAGTTTCTCTTCTGGAAATTGACCCGGGGAAACCAACGGGCTCCTAGGTCCTGTTTCGCTGGCCGGAATGTTGGTAATGAAAATTTCTTTATGATTTTCTAATAATATTCGGATCAAACAAATAAATATTAAGATGAAAAATATTATTATAAATTCATATTAATAATTATAAAGGAGCGCACTAGAGTTAATCATCTTTTAGACCAATTTTTAGATTACATATCGGCGTTTCTGTCATTCAGTTTTTAGGTCCGTATTAATTGATTACTTTGTAAATTTTCAGTCAAATTCATGATTGTTTGGATATTCAAAATTGTAATTTACTAATTATAAACACAAATGGTTCATGTTGGACATATTCAGTTTGTCCATTGAATTGATCTAATTACTAATTGATGATCGTTTGGTTACCGAATTAGATCAATTCAATGGACAAATCGAATATGTCAAACATGAACCGTTCATGTTCATAATTAGTAAATTACGATTATGAATATCCAAACGATCATCAATTTGGCTGAAAATTTGCAGAAGTGATATACTCATAGGAACCTAAAAACTAAATAGTGGAGATTCTGATATGTGACCTAAAAGTTGGTTTAAAAGATGGTTTGATCATTTTATACAAAACATGTCTCGGAACAAAGATGCTCTTTAAATCTTCTTCCTCAGGATATTGGTTATGAGATTGTAGCTATTCCTTTGTCTATTCATCCTACTCCGGTCACTTTTGTTTGGGGACCTTGAGGATCAGGTAAATTTACTATTACGAGTACATCTTGGATTTAGACTCAACAAAGCCCTAATCATTCTAGAACTTCACTTTTAAATAGGATGTTGTAAATATTTCCCGTAAAGTTAAAATTTTTGCTTGGACTTTAATCAGAAATGGTCTTAAAACTAACGATAGAGTTTCAAGCTACAACTTTAACATATCTCTGACTTGTTCTCTTTGCTCAAGTGTTGTGGAATCAGCTGATCACATTTTTATGCATTGCTAGTTTGCTATACAAGTTTGTTTAACTCTTACTCCTAAGCCATTCAATTGGAATAATAGAAAATTACACAAGAGTGATTTTTTGAAACTTTAATTAGTGATAAGGCTACTTAATTTTTCTTGTACACATAAGGCCACCTGCTTCCACAAATTAATTTATTCTTGACAATTTTACCATTCCACTTAAGAAATCCAATTAATTCCATCAGCCTTACTCTCATACCTCTCTCTCTCTCTTTCTCTCCTCGACTACAGATTTTTCACGTCTTTGGTCTCCGCCTCCAATTCCAACGACCACCGGCACGACGCTCTCTCTCCCCTCCTCCTATTCCCTCGACCACCGCCTCCGATCTGGTGAGATTCTAATTGATCCAAGCTTGTAAAACCTCGAAACAGTGCTGCCACGCCTAAAGATGACGATACGAAGCTCCGATCAGAGCTACCTCTTTGGAGTCTAACTCAAATCTTTTTGATTCTCTACTCGTACGTCTCAGAAACCGAATGCTCGCATTGAGGCCTTTGGTTTCTTTGTGAACTCAACCTCGTGCTATTACTTCGGCAGCGAGATAGTAAAAATAACAATGACTCAACACTCTGCTAAAATAACAATGACTCTCGCTCGTCGACGACATGGTGATATTCCTAAATTGTGATCACTAAATTAGTTTTGCCTATATATACATTGAGCTAACAACAAACCCAAATCAAACAGGTGAAAAAAGAGAGCCTAACAGAAATACGGAATTAAAAAAATTAATTAATTAACCAGGTATAACAAGCCGTATTCTATAGAGAGAACATTAATTCATTGATTATCAACAAGGAATTACAAGGGCATCATGAATGCTCTTCAGTAAAATGCCAAACAGATTAGGGATTAGAATCAGATCTGGGTTCAAACTTGGAAAGAAACAAGAGAGAAAAAAAAAATTCATAAACAAACAATGTCTAAACGAGGCAAGGGAATCAACAAACAAGGGAATTAAAAGTCAGCAAAACCTGATGGAGGATTCAGACAGTGGGCAAGAGGGCGTATGAGGCGAGCAACCGAAGGAATTGTAGGTGATAACAAACGAGCCCAAACACAAAACCTAGCCCAAACGAAATCTTCAATAGATACTTTTTTTCTTTTTGGTTACATTGTCCAATAAAATACTTTCTTTTGGAAATTGACCCGGGGAAACCAACAGCACAGACCCGAAAACGGATCAAACAAATTTAATATATACTAATGGCACGTTTACTTACTTGGAATAAAAGAGAATGATTACGGGGTAAAAACATTCCTGCGTTTACTAACACATAAAAGAATCGGAATGATTCCGGGTAAAAGAATTCATGCGTTTACTAACGCACGAAGGAATCGGAATGGATGTAGGTCCCACCTCCTTATCAGGGATCGATTCCTGAATACTCAAGAATTCGATTATGAAGGGGGGAGATGGGTTTAGGAATCATTCCTCCGGAATCAATACCGATTCCTTTCTTCTCCCATTCCACTTGTCTCCGATTCATGATTATTTTCCATTCAAAGTAAGTAAACGTGCCATAAAGGAGAGATACTGTTCATAAGGGCCTGAAATGAAGTGATGGTTTTGCCCCTGATTTTTTCTCTTAATTACAGTTTGCCATTGCTTTTTGCATTCTGGTTGGTTTGGTTGGTTTCCAGATGGCTCTGTTTGCTTACTCAAAAAGAGAGAGATCAAGAATGATCGAGAGAGCCAGACAGGTCGGGAAGGATCGAGACTCGAGAGTGTGTAGGTCTGTTTCTTAGCTTTCCGCAAAGAGAGAGAGAGCGAAAGAGAGAGAGAAAGCACAGTCAAAATAGAGAGGGAGATAGCGAAAGTGAGCCAGAGAGAGTGGTGATTCCGTTTTGCTGTGAGAAGGAAGAAGATATGCTTCTTGGATAGCTCTGCCGTCTACCTTTTGGGTTGGTTTTTGGTTTGTGTCTTTGGTTTATAGTTTTGATTGGGGTTTTTTTTGCTGTGGTTGGTTTTAAATTGAATTGGGTTTCGATTTTGTAGGGGTATTGTTCGGTTTTTCTGTGAGGATCAGAGGAAGAGGACCTGCGTTTTAAGCCAAGGAGAAGATGAGGGATTTGGGTAAGTTTAGGTAATTTCTATTTTGATTGAAGCAGTATATGTTATGAATTATATGATTGTTATTATAACAAAATATTTATTTATTTATAGGTACACTACGTACATGATAAAAAAAAAAAACCTAGAGAGAGCCTCCCTCTCGTCCCTAGCGTCACTCCACGGTCCTACCTGATCTCCTCTGGGGATCTGCAGCCTCCGATATCTGGAATCCTTTTATCCTTTTATCCTTGCTTCCCATGCAGAGCTTCAAAATCCTAGTTTGGAATTGTCGAGGTCTCAATAATATTGAGACTCAAGATGCCCTAGTCAACATTGTGTGTCAGAAAAACCCTAGTATTGTTTTCCTATCGGAAACCCTAGCAATGTCCGACTTGCTCAATAACGTTCGTCGACGTATAGGTTTTAATGGTGTGCTTTGTTCACCACAAGAAGACGACTGTCGAGGTTTAGGGTTATTTTGGAGGAAGGAAATCCCGGTGCGTCTCAGGAACTACTCTGCTAATCATATTGATGCAGAAGTAGGAGTAGTTGGATCTAAAGGGGTGTTTCGCTTCACCGGAATATACGGTGTCGCTACTACGGCAAATCACAGTACTACGTGGAATCTGCTCAAAACCCTAGCAGCCCAGGTTAATCTCCCATGGCTCATTGCATGAGACTTTAATGAAATCTTGTGTTTGGATGACAAGTCTGGTGGTCCGGCCCGCAGTGCAGCTCAGATGTCTCGATTCCGCCAAGCTTTGGTGGACTGTGGTTTGATGGATATGGGATTCGTGGGTTCCCGATTCACCTGGACAAATCGATATACAAAAGAAAGACTTGACAGAACTTGTCAGAATGTACAATGGAGGGAATTGTATCCTTTCTTCCGAGTTCTCACTTTGCCTCTGAGTAGATCTGACCATTGTCCCTTATTGATTGAAGTCAATCCTGAGAGGCCTTTGGGACGACGCACCACCCGGAGGTTTCTCTTTGAAGAAATGTGGCTAACTCACTCTGATTGTGGGAATGTTGTGAAGAAAGGCTGGGTGTTGCCTTCTACAGGAGAGTCTATGACTCAGGTTGGTCGGAAGATCCATCAAACGGGTAACCTGCTTCTTGATTGGAATGAAGGAGTGTTCCAGCAACGTCAAGTTGAGATGAAGCTCATTCAGACTAAATTGGAAGTGTTAATGAAAACGGCTCACCAGGATTCCCATTTTGACGAACTGAAAGCTCTTCAAGTTAGATTGAATGAACTGCTTTCCATTAATGAAACTTATTGGAGACAACGCTCCAGAGTGTAATGGCTTCGGGAAGGTGACCGGAATACTAGTTTTTTTTCACAGGAGAGCCTCTAATAGAAGATGTAGAAACCGTGTCAAGGGTTTGGTGAAGGAGGATGGGCTGTGGACCAATGAACCAAGTGAAGTGACGGACATCTTAGTTTGATATTATGAGGATATTTTTCATGCCGAAAGTTCTAATCCTTTGGCTACCGATATGATACTTGATTGTATTCAACCTCTAGCCACTGAGAGTATGAATGTTGCACTCATGGCCCCTTACTCGGATGATGAGATTAAACAGGCCTTATTCCAGATGCACCCTTCGAAATCTCTGGGACCGGATGGTATGTCTCCCTGGTTTTTCCAGAAGTTTTGGGAGGTGGTAGAGTTTGATGTCTGCAAGGCAGTTAGAGAAGTACTCAATACTGGACTGATTTCCCGAGAGTCTAATTTCACCCACCTTGTCTTGATTCCGAAAGTTAAAGAGGTACAATTAGCATCGGACTTACGGCCGATTGCTCTTTGTAATGTGGTCTACAAGATTGCTTCAAAGGTGCTGGCTAATAGGTTGAAACAGTTCCTTCCAGATATTATTTCTCCACTTCAAAGTGCGTTTGTTCCTGATCGCCTTATTTCTGATAACACTCTTGTGGCTACTGAGGTAGCACATTTTATGAAGAAGCTTCGAAGACAGGCGGACGGATTCTTTTCATTGAAGTTAGATATCTCTAAGGCCTATGATAGGCTAGAGTGGAGTTTTTTGGAGGCTATGTTGGTGAAACTAGGTTTTGCCCGAACCTGGGTGGATGTTATATTAGCTACTGTCAAGTCTGTAAGCTACTCTATACTTATTAATGGTAACCCTACTGGTTTTATTCTACCAACTAGGGGTATAAGGCAAGGGGATCCCCTCTCCCCGTATTTGTTTATCTTATCTGCAGAAGGCCTTTCTGCGTTAATTTCTTCTAGTGTTCAGAATGGGGTTCTCAGAGGACTCACTATGTCACCTTCTGCTCCAACCATACACCACTTATTGTTTGCGGATGATAGCTTTTTATTCAGAGAAGCTTCTGCTAGAGAGTGTCAGGATGTTAAGCATATTCTCTCCATTTATGCCAGGGCTTCAGGACAGAAGATTAATCTAGAGAAGTCTAGTGTGGTGTTTAGTGGTAATGTGGATTTACAGTCGCGGAATCACTTGGCGACCATTCTTGGTGTTAAATGTGTGAAGGAGCATGGGCTATACCTTGGTCTCCCAATACATGTGGGGCATAATAAAACAGCCATCTTTGCTTATTTGAAGGAAAGACTCACCAAGAAATTGATAAGTTGGCGATCGAAGATACTTAGTTCAGGAGGGAAAGAGCTTCTTCTCAAAGTTGTTGCTCAAGATCTTCCGAACTATGTCATGAATTGTTATCTACTTCCCAAATCCCTTTGTGATGACCTTCAACAACTCTGTGCCCAATTTTTTTGGGGAAGCACTAATGAGAAAAGGAAGATCCATTGGAGGTCGTGGGAGAGAATGTGTCTCCCAAAGGAGCAAGGTGGTTTGGGGTTTAAACACCTTTATGCTCATAATCTTGCCATGTTATCGAAACAAGGGTGGCGACTTTTGTCCAATCCTACATCACTGGTCGCTCGTGTTTTCAAGGCTGTCTACTATCCTAATGGTTCGTTTCTTACAGTGGATTTGGGAGATAGACCTTCCTATTCGTGGCGAAGTATTTTGGAGGCAAGACCAACCTTACAAGATGGTATGTATTGGCGAATTGGCAATGGGACCTCTGTTAATATATGCACCGAAGACTGGATTCCTAATATTGCTGCCCACTCGATAACTCGACCTTATGACACTGTTTTTGAGCTAGTTTCTGACCTACTTGACTCTAGTACTGGATCATGGGATTCTGTGGCAGTTCATGCTTGCTTTACCGCTGATGTGGCCGCTCATATTCTGACTATTCCCTTAAGCAGACGTTTTGGGACAGACACGATTGCTTGGAAGTTCGATAAGAAAGTTGGTTCTTGGTTAAATATGCATATAAGGTGGCTTGCTCTTTTTCCATTGGCCACATTTTTGCGTCCACATCTACTGGAGACCCATTTGTTCCACTTTGGAAGGCCTTGTGGAAGGCCAAAGTCCCTAATAAGGTAGCCATTTTTGGATGGCGTGCTGCTCATAATATTCTTCCAACTAGGGTTGCCTTGACAGCGAAGGGGTATATCGGTGAGGTACACTGTGTGGTGTGTTCCCAAGCTGCAGAAACGCTTGAACACCTATTCTGTGATTGTTCACTAGCCCGGGATATTTGGAATGCTCACCCTTTTGCTATCCCTCCTTCTACTTTACTATGGAAGGACTGGTTGTTACAACGGGCTAGTTCCATGCCCTCAACCCTATTTGATAAGCTTCTTATCCTTTTATGGAATCTTTGGAGAAACAGGAATGACAGTTTATGGAAAAACCATTCTCAATCTAGCTCTTATCTGGTGGCCAATGCGTTAGCTTGGTATGATGAATATCTTCAAGCCAACTTGTGAGGGGGTCCTTCTCATGACATACAACAGATGAGTAACAAATGGGAACCCCCTGTCGGGGATGTCTTGAAATTGAATGTAGATGGAGCCTATTTACCCCAAGTTCCCTACGGGGGAACAGGCGGAGTGCTTCGTAATATGCAAGGGCAGTTTGTTGCGGCCTTTGTTCACAGAGTGGATTATATCAGTTCTCCTCTCCATGCCGAGCTGCTGACTGTGAAACAAGGCGTGCAACTCTTGCAATCCATGCACGTAACAAGTGCAGTGATCGAAAGTGATTGTCAGGTTGCAGTAGCAACTATCACCAGTGAGCAGATTGATCTTTCTCAGCTTAGTGCTTTAATTGCTGAAGTTAAGGACTTATTAGACTCAACTGCATGTATTAGTTTAAGGTTTGTTCGTAGACAGGCTAATACTGTAGCTCATCGACTTGCTAGTCAGGGTTTTGAGTCCAATATCAATCATGAGTGGTTTGTAAATGCTCCAGAACTCCTCCTGGATGCCCTTATGTACGATTCCAATCATATTCATTAATAAATTCCTTTGCCTCAAAAAAAAAAAATACAGGTACACTACATGATATTCTGCGAATGTTATATAAGTTGAGATCAGTTTTGTAGATGAAAAACTTAAGTGTCATTAACTGCCATTTTTTTAACGCATGAATACATCGATCAAAAAGAGGAATCAAGCAGTAATGATACAAATCAATTTCATGCAACATAAATCCAAACAGGAATGAACAAACAGAAAGAAAATCAATGCTCATTATGGACTATTTATTTTGTTACATACATTTACTTTTCTTTCTCTTTGGTTCTATTTCTGTAGTACAGTTTCTGTCATAAATAGTAAATACCTATATTTTTTTACTGATTTGATCTTTAGCATTAATGAAAAATCTTTTCCGATTATTTAGTGACAGAATTGTTGAAGAGCTGTAGCAATCTGGGGGCTGTTTAAAATTAATCAAGTTGGATCTTGACTGTAAGCAATCACCTATTCCAGGATTTGATTTTGTACTTTTTTTTACAGAATTATTGTCTATGTATTTGCTCAATTTGTGCTTTCAATGTATATTTGGATCATGCTTCTTATCTGAATTGGTCTAATCTGTGCGATTTCATCGATTTCAGTGAGCGGTTTTTTTTTTTTTCCTTTAAATTCAATAGTTCCTCATAGTTTGTGCAAAATCAGTAAGCTAAATCACAGCACGATTCCAATCGATGAGAAGTATGATAAGTGGTAACTCTTACAAAACAGTTGCTTAAAAGGAAGCATACCTGTGTATATGTCTGTATCTTAAAATTCCTTAACGCGTTGCTAGACTGATCAACAATCTGATGAGCAATTTTCTTTGGGACAGTGTAAAAAAGGATATGAAACAACAGTTGTTAAGACCTGAATTAGTTTAGATATGTAATACAAACTGAAATCTAGCTGAATTAGTTTAGCTACTTTCAGTTTGTAGTTGATAATCCGTTTGATAAGAATGGTTGTGGAGAATCTAGCTGAATTATTATCAATGTGGCATACTGTGATTATAGGCAAATGTTGTGTAAAAAGAAATGCAAATACATTTATGCTTCTATTTCACTTAGTTGTTTCTATACGCCTATTACAATGCTTATATGTAACATAATACTTGACTTTGATCTTCCTATTTCTTCTTCAACTTTGATCTTTTTGTCCATTTTTTAACTGTTGCATGCATCTATTTTGTCTTCTTTTCCCATTTTAATTTTTGAATTATGAACAAATGAATCCATTTTTCTTCCAAGTTCATAATCTACTGTGCAATTGTTATTGAGTTCAAAACTGAATAATCCATTGTGTACTACTTATCATTTTTCATTTTAAAATATGTTTGACTACACTTGATGTAGCAAGATCAATGATATTTGAAAAAAAGATACAAAGAAATCAAACTGTAGAAAATGATTCTTCATTTCTAAAACTTTTTTTTTCCACCATACTCATAATACCTGAATTAAAATCAAACAAACTGATCAAATAATTGTATTTAACAAATCTATTACAAAATGTTGAATACAACAAGTCATAACATCGATATGATCAACATCTAGCATTATTATGAGCTGAAGTCATATATGTAAATTTAGCTTCATTTAGTACTTTTTTTATACAATTTTCAGTTTAAAATTGATAGTCACTTCCAGCATATTTATATTATATCCTCAATGAACATTAACATCTTCTCTCACTTATTTTCAGCTCCAAGAAAACATGGTGCACACGTTAATCCGTCAGATAAAAGCTTTTCAGCTTAATTTCAGAATCAGGGTTCGCGTTTTGAGAATATGGAGGCCAAGGAGGTACAACAGCGAGATATATATGACGGTCTTCATTACATCTTGGTCGATGAAGAGGTAAGTTCTTTACAGATTATTCAAAATTACTTCAACTATTGCAAAACTGAAATACATCTTGCTCATCAATGCCATTACTAACACGGGGAAAATTTTAAGCAAATATTATGGATTCATTGCTTCCTTTCAGCATTTTTTTGTCTACATTGATTCTGAACTATACCTTTTTTGTGTGCAAATTTTTTAGGCGATAGATTATGGATCTACGAAGCTTGCAGATTTTGGATTTGCAAAGGTATGTCTTCTGTTCCTCTGTGCCATTCTATATTTTCAATAGTTTTCACAATCATTTTGAATCTTTTCTCCTAATAGTATTTGCTGTGCCTTTTTTCAGATAACCACCAAAGTGAATGAAATTCAAGTTTTGCAGGGGACTGCATTCTAGATGGACCCTGAGGTTTGCCTTCACACTAATAATCTTAATCCATTTAAACAGTAAAGTCCCCCTGATAAATTTTTACTTATTTATAAAATGGTTGATTTGATGGTGTTGTATAGTTTTGTCACATGTTACTCTCTTTCCTATTGTCAATGGACATATTTGATACTACCATTTTCTATTTAGGTTAAAATGACATGATTTTTTCCCCCTGAGTTCTTAGCAACTTGATTTGTGATGAGTAGATGAGCTTTAATTTAAATGTAAAATTTAGTGTTTTCCATTTATTGATCATTTTATGATACTCATGGTTTTGCAATGGCTAATTATATGATGAGTAGAGAAACTCATACTAGAGACTGGTGCCCGATGTTAATGGAAATAGTCAAGTTGACAACTATGACTATGGAGATCAACAATTGCAGCAAGTACAGATATAAGGGGGTACTGCTTAAAAGAGTTAAAAGAGTTGACAAATTTATATTTGTTCATTAATAAGAAAACTGTTTTACACTTTAGAGCGCTAATCTCCTCGATCAATCTTATTCAAGAAAGCATTACAAATTGGGCATTAAACCATGTGAAAAAACTATTCCGTCTTCATTTTTTAATTGAAAGTCTATTTATGTTTGACAAAGCCAAATTCATTGCTTTCTTGAATTCCTAATGTTGAAAATGAAGTTTGGTTCTGTAATGCCCTTGGCTCAACACATTGTCATGCTGATAGGCACTTAAGAATAATTTTAGATATAGCTGTAGTGATATAAATGAGAATGCCCTGGTTATGTTGCTGCATTTTTTGGTGATGGCTATCTAACAAGAGTATAATTCTATTTAGAGCAGAGAACTAAACTGCAGTTGGAGCCTTATAGTTTCGATCTGGTTATAATCCTGCATTTTTCATCCTGATATTTACTTTTTTGTGTTCTTGGGTTGCCTTTTTCAATCCCATTGTCAGGCCTGCAATAATACATTGTACTTTGTTGGATACATTAAAAGCTAAGGTTTACATAAGAAAATTAACCTGCCAATAATTTGCATTATAATACTTCTCTTCAATCATGTTAACGGTGCTCTTAGTTATCTACTTTTGCAGGTCAACTGTAGAAAATCAAATCGTCAAGGAAAATTCTTTCTTGGAAGTTTGAAGACTATCGTAGTGGTTAATGGTTGACAATCACTTAGATTTTTCTTCTTCAATTTGATTTGTACTTCACAATTTTATGCATAGAAAGAAACAATAACAACTTTTCTTATACTTTGGAATAAAGTTTTATGTTTCTCTGCCTATGGCTATAGTCGCTATACTTTGTAGGTTCATATTCCTCTTATTTCTCATTACACCTCTCTTTATGCTAAATTTCAAGTCTCGCAGCAACGCGCAGCTTCCTTTTCTAGTTTACTATATACTAAAGGAGAGTTGTTGTTCATAAGAGCTCGAAATGAAGTGACGCTTTTGCCCTTCTATTTCCCTCATTTACAGGATGCCATCCTTCTATAGTCAAGTCAAATGTGCGTAGATTTGGTTCGTGGTCTCTAGAGAAAACACAGTCGAAAGTCGAAACACAGGGAGAGAGCTAGAGATAGCAAGAGAGAGCCAGAAAGTGGTGATACAGAGGGGAAGAAGATTTGCGTTTTGGATAGCTCTGCTGACTACATTTTGGGTTAGTTTTTGATTTTGTTTTTTGGTTTATAGTTTTCGTTGGGTTTTTTGCTGTGGCTGGTTTTCAGTCTACTTGGATTTCCATTTTGTAGGGGTATTGTTCGTGCTCCAGTTTGGGATTTTCTCTTCCGTTGGTTTCTCTTTTCCTCCCTTCTGCCTCTTTTTTCGCTTTGTCGCTCTCTCGCTC
>JANPXK010000372.1:0-14308 GCA_024704745.1 Rosa lucieae | reverse complement strand
ACCATAACTTGTTTCTTGCAGGGGTGGATCCACATAGAGCCCAGCTTGGGCAGTTGCCTAGACTGGATTTTTGATTTTACATTGATTTGGTGTAGGCAAGGGATGTGAAAATGACAAAAATTAGGCAAAATCAAGGTAAAAACAGGGCAAAACCAAGGCAAAATCTTCACAATTACCCCCAAAATCTGCAACTTCTCTCTAATTTTCCTCCCTTCCCCTCCTGCCATTGACTTGCCTTACCTGAAAAAAAAAATTCTGGATCTGCCCCTGGTTTCTTGTAAAAAATCTGATTTCATAGTGGATTGTTTTATATGTGTGGGCTACAAAAACAGCCTCGCAGTGATGTTTCCTTAGTGGTGAGGTTTACACTGCGTTAGCAAGTCTTTGTGTTGTGAGTTGGTAAATTTACGCATCTTTACTCAAAATAGTTCCATCTAGTATTTTCAATATCACATATAAATTTTGAATATTAATAACATTTCAATTTTTAAGTTGGTATATAAAAAGAATTTCAACCGTATCTAGAAAAAAGAAACAATTCTAAATCAATAAATCAAACATTTGAATTGGGAGGGGGGGGTGAAAAATTGCAAACCACACCCCCTTTTATTTTTTTTAATAATATTTCATGTTACCTCTTTTTGCACTTCCTAAAACATCCTTAGTCAGATTTTTTTCCTTTTTCTTTTTGGGTCTTTTCCTCTCTCTCTCTCTCTCTCTTCCCGACCACGACCAAAACTCTCTTCTCTCTCTCTTACTCCAAATTTCATGTCACCTCTTTTGGCATTTCTTGCTGCTGTTACTGATTTTGTTTGACGGAGTTGGGTGGATTGGTTTTGGGCATGGAATTGAGGCTAATCAGTATTAGGGGTTTGTTCAATTTTGTTATTTTTTTGTGAGTTTTGGTGATTTGGATTTTTTCAGGGTTTTGATTGGGGGTGGTTTTGGTCGATAGAGTGAGAAATTTTTGAGATTTCATTTCTGGGTTTGGTAGAGAGAGTTGGATTTGTTTGTTGTTTTTGCTTTTAATTCAATGGGTGAGGTTATGTTGGATCTGAAAGTTCATGTTTTAAATAGAGATTGATGCGGAAGCCCGTGGGAGACTGATTTCTTCGTCAAGATAGTGGGAGTCTAGAATGTGCAGAATCAAAGTCTGCTCCTTGGTTTTACCTTTTGTTGGAGGTGAAAAATTCCGCAGAGGAGTTTGACCCAACAATTAATGCGGACTGGAGCGGAAGCTGAACCGGGGACAATTAAGAGGTTTCAATTTGCCGTTGACTTGACGTTGACGAAGCGTAGACTCCTTGTAGTTTCCTCCTTGCGTATTTTCCCTAGGAGAGTTCCCTCCGTAACCTCCCTATGGCTCTCTCCGTAACCTCCCTATGCGAGCTCTCTCCGTAACTTCCCTATGCAGGCTCCCTCTGTAACCTCCCTATGCGAGCTCCCTACGTAACCTCCCTATGCAAGCTCCCTACGTAACCTCCCTATGCGAGCTCCTCTTCGTAATCTCTCTTTGCTTCCTGGCTTTGACGAAGAGGCGAAGTCTCCTCTCTATCGTCGATGGGAGAGAGGAGGAGGGGGTACCTGCAAAAGACCCTCCGATGCCTAAGTCAGTATTTATCCAATTGAGGTCTCCACTAGAGTTCGATGCCATACCTGGAGGTTATGCTTTCCTTTTATAGGCGGCTTACAACTTGGGCTGCAAGTAAACTTGCTGGGCAAGATATCGACAACTTGGAGAGCAAGCCACCATTAAGGCTTTCTTTAATTGCCTCGATTGCATTGTCAGATTTGTTGACTACCCCCACAATGCCCCCAAAATTTTCTCTTTGGGAATCTTTCCCAAGAGAAAATTTTCGGAGTTCTACTTCATGGCTTTTTGGCGAATTCTCCCCATGGACACCCCAGATTCTCCTCTGGTCACCCACATTTAGGGGAAGCTTTTAAGAAAATGTTCTCAAAGCTCAATTGGAACCCAAACCACTGAGGCCCATCTCAAATCCGGACCAATCCTGTTCTAAGCCCAAGATCGATTTTTTTTTTTTTTGCACGACACGGGTCGGATTAGACCTGGATCCGCCTCAGTCCTACCCGGACCTCGGCTCGCCTAGATCCGAACGCGGGTTTGACACAATCGCCCGCCCAGCTCCGTCGCCACCCCTCTCCGGCCCATTCCGGAACTTTTTCGACCCAATTTCGGCAGGATTTTTCGGGATTTGCCTACTTGCGAGATTTTCTACGTAGCCCCTTAATTATTTCGTGAATCTTCGGTGCATCTTCCCTATAAAGAGGGCCTCGGCCTGAGCTGGTTTCGCACCACCATCACTTCGACCTCGCCGGTCACTGTACGACTCCGATCCGGTCACTTACACCCCAACGACCTGCTCCGGCTTCCCCGCGTCTAACCCACGGTCTCCACCTGGCCGCTACTCCCAACCGGACGGCGTCGTGCCTAGCCCGTGTTCTTCCGCTCTCCGCCAGCTCATCGACTCGCCTTGGCGGCATCCGCTGGCCGCTTGAGCCTTGGCCGGCCTTCCCTCTTCTTCGGCCGTAAAACCCGCTGCTCCGACCTTGTGTCCAGGCCTCACCTGCGTGCGGCGCAACTCCTCCATCCTTGGTACAACTCTTTTCCTTCTTCTCTTCTATTTTATTTATTTTTTCGTTTATTTTTCTGTTCATTGTTTTTGGGGTGACCCTCTAATCATCATATAATTTTAATCTCTGCTTTTTAGGTTGACGCGTCGAGCTTCGATTTAACCCAAACTCCAAGGCTGCCAGATCGTAAGTTTTTGTTCGCTCTCTCTCTATGTTTTTCATCCTTATTTCCAATATCAGCGCTGGTTTTAAAACTATGGGTTGAAGTATGAATAATCCAAGAAAATAATCCACGACTGCCTCTTTGCCGCACGCGAGTTTGTGCCTTTTATTTCTATTGCAATGTCAGTTTTCTCCATAGTCGTTATTGCTTACTCTTGACCATCGGATTTGTACTTCCCGCAGCTTGCTTTTTATTTCCATGGCTCGCATCAAATTTACTGATTCGAGCTTACCTCATAAAGGGAGCTCGGAGTCAAGTGGTGAACCCACGCCTTGGCAACCGACGCGTTCGATTATTGAGAAATGCGCTAAAGCATATTCTATCCCGAAATCGGTCAAACTTTCAGCCGTTCCTGCGGACGCGGATATCTACATGGGTAGGAATATTCCCGACGATGCTTTGATCTTGTCTCCTAAGCACTTGCGCTATGTCAGGTTCCCTATTCACCCTGTTTTTCAGCTTATGTGGGCCGTGCTTGGTCTGCATCCATTTCAACTTAATCCGAACTCCTACCTCATATTATCTGCCTTTTTGATCATGGGTTTGAAGTGGGAAGTTTCCCTGGGATTGTCTGATTTCCTCTATCTCTACAATTGCGCCAAGCTAAGCAAATATTTTCGGTATTTCAATTTCACACCTTTTCCGAAGATGAAGGTATTCGCAGGGTTTTCCACTCGTGACAGTGATTGGAAATCTAGGGCTTTGATGATCTCTGGCGATTGGCGATCTCCTGAGCTGGACTTGCTTCCTCCGAGGGCCTTTGCGGATGACCTTGGTACGTATCATGTATCTTGATTACACTGTATTACGATCGAATCTTCCTTCCAATTGTTTGTCAAATATTGACTTGTCATCTTGCAGCTTATAAGATTTCTCAAGCGAAGTTCAACCTCCCCCCTGATCGCGTGCATTGGCTAGAGACTCATCTTGTCGGGCAGGGATGGTATCCCTCTCAGTTCGCAACCCTCGAGAATTGTCTTGACATGGCGTCCAATCGTCCTTCGGCTTTGTTTGACCGCTACCTCACGCATGTGAATTGGTCTCTTTTAGGAAAAATGTTATCGCTCCAGGTTGCGCGCATGGAGAGCCATTTCTATATATCGGAGTGTTGCGAATCTCTGTTCTCGGAATATCTTGCTATTAAGGACACATTCAAAACGGTTACCCCTGGTTCGGGGTTTGTAGTAGCTGGGGAGGACGACGTGGACGAAGGGTCAGAGGAGAGGGACGATGGGTTCAATGGCAACGAGGCAGAGGAGAGAGTGCCTTCCCACGTTGTGAGGGAGTTACCTCAAATAATCCCCCCTCCTCGGAAATTGAGGAAGCGGAAAGCTGAAAATGCTCCTGACAGCGAGGGCCCCTCACATTCCTCGCATACTCCCTCTATCGACTCGTCTCGTGGTGCCTTGCCGCTTTCTCCTTCACGACTGTGCCTGCTTCCCTCAAAGCTTGACCTGAGTGAGACCGCTGATCCTACCTCTCAGAGAGCCATTTCGCAAGAGGATTTACCCGTTTTCATGCCGCCGCCGCCGCCACCCAAAGCTCTGGAGCTTAAATTCAAGAAAGGAGACGGAACCTATATCTTGGCTGGGGAGTCCCTTTCTTCCAATGGCTTGGCGGCTTCGGCAGTGGCCGGCGCCTTTGTCTCATCACATCCTAAATTAGGGGGTCCTCCTAAGAGCCCTATGGCGTTGTACGATGACGTTTGTGCCTCTCAGCTCGACGTGAGTACCTTTACCTTTCCTTTTTTTACGAAATCTCTGCTTCCTTTAACTAATTTTCGTTTTTCTTCCTGCGTAGGCTCTCCTGGCATCTCATCGTCTCTTGCGCGGCATTGACACTTTGCATACCAAACAACAACAGAAACTTGACGAGGCGAATCGTAATCTCGAGTTTAAGGAGAAAGAGCTTGATGATCAGATGAGGACAATGGTGGAATTGACCTCCGTTCTCGAGGACAAGAACAGCGAGATAATGAAGTTGACGAATGATCTGTCCTTAGTAACTCGAAGTAAAAATGAGGAGTTCCAAAAAGGTGTTGCTCAGATGAAGCTTGTATCAGCCAAATACTTCCGACTCAGGTGGAACCAAGCCTTGACTGAAGAAGGCAGAAGGCGTTACGTAGGCCCTGATGAGTTCGACCGTTTTTATGGGTTTGATCCTATGGGTTATTCTCCCATTCGTGGCATGCAACCAGGAGATGTCCCATCGCCAGCCTCGAGCGCGTCTGTCGAGGAGGAAGAGGAGGTGTCGTCCGCCACTTGAGTTAGATCAGTCTCTCCTACCGTAACATGTGGTCTCGACGGCGCTCCTTAATTTTGAAGCTTTCAAGGCTTTCCATGTTTTACCTTGTTTTTTATATTTCAAGCTCATGTAATAAAAGTCGTACGAGAGGCGACTATTATACCCTTTTCATAAATCGTGGTTCTAGTTGTGCTTTCTAGATATTCCAATAATATATGCAAGTGAATTTTAAATATCGCTTTTGAGCGGCCTCACGTACCTTTGAAAAGACAAGCTAACCTTTTCAAACCTGCTTCTTTGACCATGATCACCACCTTCAACGACTACGGCGGTGGTCAAGTCACCACGACCGCGCCAGCCAAGCTCTAAACCAACGACTTTGGTCTCTCCCGTGTTGACGGCAGGCTTCGTGCCTCCTCCCTCGCTGTTGGTGCCAACCTCAAAAAGGGTGTTGATGTCACCGCCACCGGCGTTTCCCTGATTGAGATGCGTACTTCATTCCCTAGTTGCCCCCTTGTTTGCCCTATCTGTGCGTGCAAACGCGCAGAAAGGGAAACAGCACAAAGGGAGAATAGACGAGGCATGGAGCCTTCCAAAAAGCCAAAACGTGGTGAAGTGAAGGATGTGAGACCAAACTGAACTAGAGGATCCGCCCGACCCGGTCAGTGCTTATGTACGTTCTCCGGGGGTAAAATTGCCCCCATTTCCCGTGCACCACCACCACATCCTGCAAAAACCTATCTCGCCATCCCACCCCCGCCTGCAGCGAGGGTGTGGTCCATCATCCCACCCCCGCCCACGGCGGGCGGCGAGGCACGCCATCCCACCCCCGCCTGTAGCGAGAGTGTGGTCCATCATCCCACCCCCGCCCACGGCGAGGTGTGAGGCACGCCATCCCACCCCCGCCTGCAGCGAGGGTGTGGTCCATCATCCCACCCCCGCCTGCAGCGAGGGTGAGGCACGCCATCCCACCCCCGCCTGCAGCGAGGGTGTGGTCCATCATCCCACCCCCGCACTCGGCGAGGGGTGAGGCAAGCCATCCCACCCCCGCCTGCAGCGAGGGTGTGGTCCACATCTCACCCTTGCCCTCAGCGAGGGGTGAGGCACGCCATCCCACCCCCGCCTGCAGCGAGGGTGTGATCCATCATCCCACCCCCGCACTCGGCGAGGGGTGAGGCACGCCATCCCACCCCCGCCTGCAGCGAGGGTGTGGTCCATCATCCCACCCCCGCCCACGGCGGGCGGCGAGGCACGCCATCCCACCCCCACCTGCAGCGAGGGTGTGGTCCACATCCCACCCTCGCCCTCGGCGAGGGGTGAGGCACGCCATCCCACCCCCGCCTGCAGCGAGGGTGTGGTCCATCATCCCACCCCCGCACTCAGCGAGAGGTGAGGCACGCCATCCCACCCCCGCCTCCAGCGAGGGTGTGGTCCACATCTCACCCTCGCCCTCGGCGAGGGGTGAGGCACGCCATCCCACCCCCACCTGCAGCGAGGGTGTGGTCCAGGAGTTCTTACAAGTTATGCGAACAATACTTTGATCATTCACGCCACTGGCTTCCATTGCATTTCAAGATCAATTGTAAACGAACATCATAGGAGTAACTGCTAAATGCTGATCAGTGTTACCTGGGTTGGTGCCCATTTCTTACTTTGAATGGAGACTTACCGGCGTCCCCCTCGATTTCAGCTGCGAGCCCCAGAGGACTGGCTCGATTACCCTCACCGATCACTTTCCTCAGCACATGCTTCCTTAGAATCCTCGAGGATTGGCATGTACTAATTCTTCTAGTTCTTTATCCAATCAGTGTGTCGCTTGCCCCCTCGGCGTGAGGTCTGTTTAAGCCTTTGTTAGTGGCACCACCCGCTCCCGGGTTTGTTATTCTATTGGTTTAGCAAGCACCGTCCCTGGCCTTACCTCTGCCTCAGCCTTTGCATCTCATCATTCAGAGGCAAGTTCAGATCTTACAGTAGGTTTGAGGCAAGTCCATTTGGGGATTGGATTTCATCACTGCCAGTCATCAGTGACAGAAATGAGATGTCTTGAGGTGCAGCTCCCGCCATCACTTTTTAGGGAAAAGTGTTTCCCACAGACGGCGCCACTTGTTGGAGGTGAAAAATTCCGCAGAGGAGTTTGACCCAACAATTAATGCGGACTGGAGCGGAAGCTGAACCGGGGACAATTAAGAGGTTTCAATTTGCCGTTGACTTGACGTTGACGAAGCGTAGACTCCTTGTAGTTTCCTCCTTGCGTATTTTCCCTAGGAGAGTTCCCTCCGTAACCTCCCTATGCGAGCTCTCTCCGTAACCTCCCTATGCGGGCTCCCTCCGTAACCTCCCTATGCGAGCTCCCTCTGTAACCTCCCTATGCGGGCTCTCTCCGTAACCTCCCTATGCAAGCTCTCTCTGTAACCTCCCTACATAACCTCCCTATGCGAGCTCCCTCCGTAACCTCCCTATGCGGGTTCCCTACGTAACCTCCCTATGCGAGCTCTCTCTGTAACCTCCCTATGCGGGCTCTCTCCGTAACCTCCCTATGAGGGCTCCCTCCGTAACCTCCCTATGCGAGCTCCCTACGTAACCTCCCTATGCAAGCTCCCTACGTAACCTCCCTATGCGAGCTCCTCTTCGTAATCTCTCTTTGCTTCCCGGCTTTGACGAAGAGGCGAAGTCTCCTCTCTATCGTCGATGGGAGAGAGGAGGAGGGGGTACCTGCAAAAGACCCTCCGATGCCTAAGTCAGTATTTATCCAATTGAGGTCTCCACTAGAGTTCGATGCCATACCTGGAGGTTATGCTTTCCTTTTATAGGCGGCTTACAACTTGGGCTGCAAGTAAACTTGCTGGGCAAGATATCGACAACTTGGAGAGCAAGCCACCATTAAGGCTTTCTTTAATTGCCTCGATTGCATTGTCAGATTTGTTGACTACCCCCACACCTTTCTTTGGTGTTTGGTTGTGTTTGGTAAGACTCAATATGATAAGCCGAGACACAATGCTCACCCTTCTCTCTTGGTGCACATTAAGTACTTTGAAGTGGGCCTTCCATGTTGGGGAATAATGCTATCTGAATTGAGCTCCATGCCTGCGGTTTTGCGTCTTGTTATGTAATCTAGGTTTTGTGCAATTTGATATGAGCTAGAAGATAAGGAACAGTAACAAGGATGGAATTGCAAAAGAGAAAAGCAAAATTAAACATGAAATTAGAGTAGACATAGTGAGATAGTGAAGAGAAAAGTTGGGATTGTGACCTGGTTTGGAAAAACGAAGGGTCGAGATTGGTAAAGTTTCAATGGAGAAGAGAATCTGTAGTTGTTTGGAGAAGAAAGACAGAGAAGTGAGAGTTTTGGTCGTGATCTGGAAGAGAGAGAGAGAGAGACCCAAAAGAAAAAGAAAAAGAAAATCTGACTGAGAGTGTTTTAGGAAGTGCAAAAAGAGGTAACATGAAATATTATTAAAAAAATAAATGGGGTGTGGTTTGTAATTTTGAGTGTGTAAATTTCACTCCCCTAGAATTTAATTAATTGTAATTATTGTATTGAATACTTTGACCGGGTAGTGGGCTAATGACTTGATCTTCTTATTAAAGTAAAGAGGCTGGGCTATGGGGACTAAAGATTTATGAATGAGTAAGTACAGCTGTGGGGCTTAAAGCCTTAAAGTTAGTCAAAAATTTGTTGGCAGTATACATAATTATCTCTTACAGTATTACCTGCATTAGACTTGGTGACTGCATAATCCCTCAGTTGGCATATGCTGGGTCGCCCATTTGGCGACCATTCCCGATCACACCTCCAGTGCCCCCAAACAGGACGTTAGGCAGAAAGGAGCCGTCCGAGTTCAGTTTCAAGAACCTCACCTTTATGAGCAGTCCAACGCTTGCAAATTTATTTTGATAGTTGCATATCTTTGTAATTTAGATATTGATATTGGGTCTATCTCGTCTTAATTCTTTGCACGAAATACAGTGTATTTATGAAATTTCAAAATCATCAGTTTGACAACCTTAATTTCATATTTTGTCATTCATTTTGATTTTAAAATTATCATGTCAATCCCAGATAATTATTACGGCAAATTTCATTTTATCACCCTAAATCATTTGTGCCCCCGCATTTTTAATTTCATCACGCATGTCTCTGTACTTACCAATTTCAATCAATCTTGTATAACTCTTGACTTTTTTGCCAACTACTGTGTGAGGTATTTTGAAGTTGTAGTCACATATGATTTAATTATGTATGCCATATTAGTGAATCGTCATCATACAAGAAAGTCCATTAGAGCCACATTTTTAGTTTACAAAATACTTGACAAAAAAATGAATTATTGAACATGATTGATTAAATTGAAGAGCAAAGAGGTACATGTGATAAAATTAAAAGTGCATAACCACAACTGATTTAACATGTAAATGTTAGAGAGGTAAAATGAAATTAGCTCTAATTATTATTATTTTAAAATTAAGAAACTTTTTAGAGTATCTATAACAACTTCTCAGCTTCTCTATATTTTATTTAGAGTTGCATGTATACTAATCACATTTTGATAAATGAAGGTCAATATACAACAAGAAGAAGATCCCAAGTCGCATTTCAAACCGTACATACTGGCCAAGAACTGTTAAGCGGAAAAAAGAAAAGGATTATATACAGGTAATTGAAATAATAAGCTAGCCAGTCTAGCTTGTTGGCAAAACAAGGAGCCACTACTTCATTGTTTGATTTTTTCAAAGGAGAAATAGAGGAGGGTAGTACTGTATATAGTAGTTGTCACCTCGCCCCGCCCCAAAAGGAGAATAATGACTGGTTCTTCTTGCGTGTCGAGGGCAGGAAGCAAACCCCAAAGCATTCTGTAAGTTTCACCATTATGCTCAAACTAACTAAAGCTGAACTCTCACTGCACCAAGGTGAGAATCTCCATAATTTATTCCTTCATGCAGGGATCCACCGTATTCTATGTTATTCAATAGAATCCTACGTCGAAATATATATAACCCCTTCCAAAGAGATTCTTCCTCTTTAATACAGAAGAGAATAAGTAGATCGAGGTAGTGGAGCAATGGAAAATTTCAGCAAATTGTCAGAAGAGATGGTGGTGCGAATCCTATCACGATTGCCTCCTAAATCTCTGATTCGATTCAGATGCGTCCGTAAGTTGTGGTACAATGTAATCAATAGTCCTAACTTCGTAGCCAAGAGCCTTACTACTTCCAAGCACAATAAGTTCAGTTCATCCACTTGCATTCTTGCCAAGCATACTGTCCTCAAGGACAGCAACATTAAGGATAGGAATGAAATTTTGGAAGTCCTCAGGGACAACAGCATAGAAACAAAGAAAATTTTACTCTCATTGTGTAACCTTTGCAACGACAACGATGGTGATGACCCTAATCTTAATTATGTAGTCGACGACTTCACCGTTCCGCTTCCTTTAGGTCTACTTCCATTTAGTCTAGAGATTGCAGGTCATTGTGATGGGATCATTTGTCTAAATAATTCATTTCTTGATGACATAGTCTTGTGCAATCCAGCAACCAAAGAATCCAAACTTCTTCCGAAGTCTTGTCTTCTTCTCCCTCCTCGACATCCAAATGACTACGATGAAATAGAGTCTGATGTAAATGCTGTTGGATTCGGCTACGATTCCAAAGCTCAAGAATACAAGGTTGTTAGAATTGTATCATTTATTACTGGGGTTCATAAACCACTTCCTTCGAAAGCAGAAGTATATACCATTGGCACTAATTCTTGGCGAGAGATCAAGGATCAAACTGAAAGTCATGTTTTCTGGGCTGCTTCTTTTAAGTTGTTCTTGAAGGGATTTTATTTTTGGTGGGCATCAATCTGCCCACCAGAGCAGGAAATCATCCTCTCATTTGATATGAATGAGGAGCTGTTTCATGATATATATATTCCAGAGAGTGTCCGTCATGACATAGTTCGATGTAATAGAGGTCTTGCAGTGTGGAAAGAGTCCATTGCTCTTTTGGCTTACGGTGGAGACAGTGGAGCTCAATCTTTTGACATATGGGTAATCGATGACTTCGGTGTCTTTAAGAGTTCATGGATAAAATACTTAACCATCGGACCTCTAGAAGGCATTTCGATTCCATTGATATTTTGGAAGAGTAACGAGTTTCTTATGGCTGCCACTGATGGACGTCTAGTGTCCTATAACCTTAGCACCCAAATGTTCAAGTATCTTCCTATTCATGGGGTGGAAGATCCACCATATATTCAAGCCGTTGTTTATGTAAATAGTATTGTTTCGGTCCATGCAAGCAACAAACTTGAGGGCATAAATAACTCTAGCTAGTCCAATAGGCAATAAGGAAGATTTCAGATCGAACTACATAATGATGACATTTTCAACTCCAAAAAAAAAAATGACGGCTTCCTCTACATATTTATATTTTTTTTGAAAGATTCTGATATAAGGATTGTTTGTTCTTTGCAGCATGTGAACAATTATTATTGTAGTTAGAGTTTGAGCCTATTTCGATGATGGTGTTCTTCACTACTGGTTTTCTCAAAATCTCAAACCTTATCTTTTCGATATATGAATTTTAAATGGTTGAAAAAAATATATGCCATTCTCAGAAAGTAAAAAAATAAATCAATTTGCAAGTAAGTCACTTGGAAAGTTGAAATAGTTGGAACCGCTATGGTTCTTGTGCATATGCGTATTCCGTTTTTTGCACTTCACTTCTGCTGTTAGCAAAAAAACCCCATTGGTCTTTTGTTTTTGAAGCTAGACAGATCGAGAAAATTCGAGCTTCAAATAAATCAATGACCAACAACTTGAAGCCAACCTAGATTGCTTTAACAGAAAAAAAAAATTAATGCTTTCGTGAATACCTTTTGTATTTGTTTTTTGTAACTTGCTTTTCATATTGGTCTCGTACTACTGTTCACTGTTATTTACCATCAACAAACTCCTGGAAGTGACCTAACAGCTAGTTTGAGATTACTGTGGATTTTTTTTTTAGGATATGAGAATAATTAGCTATAAATTAAAACAATTTCATGTTTGTTAAATAATACTTTTAAAGTGCTGTCAGTACTAAAACAGCTTCTAAAAGTAATATTTGAGTTCTTATAATTTTTAATTAAAGCTATTTTTTATTTATTTACCAAACACAATATAATCTAAAATTTTAGATAAAAATTTATTTTTCTAAAAGCGAAGCAATTTTAAACGGGGTATAGAACTGCTCTTTCATTGTATAGTAGGTTTATATTGATATCATTCCAAGTGATGTTAGAGAGTGATCCGACTGATCTCAACTATTATGTTATGACGTTACTGACATGTGGTTGGTAACTTAGCTCAACTAGATTAATTTATGACATGTCTCCAATCTTTTTTTTTTTTTTTTTCTTATTCAAAGTTGATTAATTATACAACAAAAATATATGAGATTAATTAGACCCGTTTTTATCATCGCAAAAGGATAGGTCCAATCAATTTAAATGGACCTATTCGTTGGGGTACTTCTATATCTATGCATGCCTCAACCTTTGGTCTTCTGAACTGAAATCATACTATTTACGCATACAACAGCATGGATGTATTGGGGATCTTCCACGCCATGAATCGGAAGATACTTGATAGTTTTGTTACCAAGGTGATAGGAGACCACACGTCCATCAGAGATAACCAAAAGAAGCTCATCACTCTTCCAAAATACCAATGGAATCTCGCATTCTATAGGTCCAATGACCAAGTGTTTTGTCCATGAACCTTTAATCCCACTAGAGTCATCCATTACCCATATATCGAAGGATTTAGGACCATCTCCTTTGCAAGAAATAAGAGCAACAGATTCTTTCCACACAGCAAGGAACTTAATAATACCGTCTCTGGCACAAATACCATCTGGAATCGGTATCTCTTCAAATGTCTCTTCACTCATATCAAATGCAAAGATGGCTTCCTTATCCGCTCCTGGAGTAGGATAAGTCAGTGCACTCCAATAATAAATTCCCCTGAAGTGTATCTCAAATGAAGGAGTCCAAAAGACATGACATTCTTTATCAATTTTGATCTCTCTCCAAGAATGAGAACTCAATGTGTACACCTCTGCTTTAGAAGGAAGTGTATAAGCAATCCCTGTAATTATGTTATATCTAACAATCTTGTAATCTTGAGTTTTAGAATCATAGCCAAATCCGACAGCATTTACATCCGATTCTATGCCGTCATCATCTTCTGGATGTCTGCGAGGAAGAAGAAGGGAAGACCTAGGAAGAAATTTGAATTCCTTTATCGCTGGATTGCACAAAGCAACCTCCTCATTAACAATATTAACAAGACAAATAAGACCATCACAGTGACCTGCAATTTGTAAACTAAAGGGACTATACTAAAAGGAAGTGGAACAATAAGGTCGTCGACAACAGAATGAAGGTTTTGGTCATCACCATCATTATCGTTGCAAAGATCAAGTAAAGAAAGGAAAATGTATCTCCTATCATTGTTGTTGTCCCTAAGGACATAAAATATTTCATTCTTATCCTTAATGTCCTTGAGGACAGTACGCTTGAAAAGGATTCTAGTGGTGGACCCAAACTTGTTGTTCTTGGAATTAGAAGGTTCTTGGCTATAAAGCTAGGAGAAGTTATTAGATTGTACCACGACTTATGAATACATTTGAAGCGCATCAATGCTTTAGGAGGCAATCTTGAAAGGAATTGCCCGACCATCTCTTCTGACAATTTGCAAAGCTTCCCCATTTGCCTCTTTTTCTGGCCTCTATCTACTTGTTCTCTTGATTCAAGCTTTTGTTGTCTTCGCCGGCCGATATGGTTTCCACTTCATATGATGACTCTTGAACTCTTACATGTCATGTTGATAGCACATTACCAATCTCCATATCATGAGGTTGCTTTTTCTTTGACAAACTGGGTGTTTCTTGACGAAGAATTTGCAAAAAAAGGTGATTATTTTCTCTTGAGGTTAAATTTCAGCACAATCTGAGGACATTGGTTGTTAAAGTCGGGAGATAATCCGAAAAATGAGGAACAAGGACCCTTTGCGAGTTGAGGCTGGGAAAGAAATACTCCGTAACACACTCCTTCCTCTACTTTTACTCTTTTTTTATTTTTATTTATTATATATATATATATATATTTTTTTTTTTAAGGGTTCGAAACCCAGTCAAGCGAGGCTCATCCGCACTTCTTCCTCTCTTTACTTGGTTCAATTGGATCCCTCATTTTTAATGCAGGGCGATCGAAAACTT
>JANPXK010000371.1:0-18761 GCA_024704745.1 Rosa lucieae | reverse complement strand
AAAATTAGAAAATTTCATACAAATTTCAAACGAAAAGGCACCAAGAATAATCAGAATAGTCGATTTCTCAACATGGGTAAGCCTCAATTAATCATATTAGGGGAGAACTATCCACACCCAGAAAGCAAATTAATCAGAAAATTTCTTGCAAAATTTAAACAAAAAAGCCACCAAGAACCATCAGAATCTACGATTTCTCACATGGGTTATGCAATTACACAAACACAAAGTCTAAAGATTAAGCCTTTTCATCAAAATCACCCAATTATGAACATTTCGATTCACAAATTGATATGACCAAAAAGTGTGACGATATTATTGAATATGTGCCCCATTTTAGCCTTGTTTCTCCCTTAAGTTTCGTGTTTTGAGTCATCGAGTCATTTTAAGAGTCTTGTAGAGTGTTTGGCATGAAATATTCAGAAAACGCAAAATTCATGAAGAATCCTAGCTGGATCAGGATTTCTCACCGTCATGCTAATCTGTGGGCCTTAAGATAGAATTTATGGGAGTATTTTTCTGAAATTAAATTGTTTTAATTTCTTTTATTTTCTCTAAAAGAATTTAATTTTGTGCCCTTTATTAAATCAGGTTGACCAAGCAATGAAGAAGGGAAATAAAGAGAAAGACGTTTTCAGTTGGAGAATAAAGGAGAAAGATGTTTCAGCTTGGAAATTAAAGGAATTGCCCCATTATGAGAGGAGTTAAGGCCTTAAAAGAGATGTTTCAGTTCGAAAATTAAAGGAATTATGATGCAATCCCATCCGTCCAATGATGAAGGGTATGATCGACAAAAGTCAACCAATGCTCCCCTATAAATAGGCAACGTCCAGAACAAAATTAGCATCACTTCCCAGCCAAGATAATTCCTTGCCTATCACTTCCTGGCCAAAAACCATTCCAAGACTGCCCAATTCACTCCTCAAACCTCCATCACCTACAAGACCGTGACCACCATCCATCCATCAATCTACGAAGCTCTTAGGCGCTGAGTCAAGGACGCTCCACCACCATAGCAGAGACAAGTTCATCACCTTGTTGCTAAGCCGCTGAGGAAAGCTTCAAAGTGTAACTATGACTCTGCTTACAATTTTTGTTTCGGTTTTGTGGGTTTGCATTTGTGAGTTGTGTAATTGGAGACACGAAATTTTCAGAATATTTTTATTAATATTTTTCAGATTTTCAGTTTATTATTGAGTTAATTTTGAGAATTCTTTTATGATGCATGTTACAATCTTGTACCCTATTACGTGTTTAGGTAATTTTCAGAGTTAGGTTCATAAGTTTGCATGCTAGAATCACGCTGAGTGTTCTTGTGTGTTTGCTTAATTTGCCAAGAGTAATTGTTATTTGTTAAGACGCTGAGTTAAACAAGTAGTAATTAGTTCTAACGGGTGGTAAAAATCATGCTTTAATGATTAAATGATTCTGGAAATTACTTGTTAAATTCTATGTGTAATGGTTAATTTGCACGTGTGAGTTGATTCGAGAGTTATATAATACTACTAGTTAAGAGAATTACACTGAGTATTTTCAAAAATTAGTAGTATTAGGCTTGGTAAGAACTTTTCCGATCCAAGCCTACATTAGAATGAATCAGATAAGTGGATTGATCCGCTAAGGCTTTTCATTTGAGCTCTTATCTAGGCATTAAAGATGGGCACATTTTTGTAGCATGTTGAAATGGATTTTCTGTTTTTACACTTAGTAATTTCTGAGTGGTATTGGTATAGGTTAGGGAAGTCGATCATTGTATATAGTTTTATTTGTTTTGTTTTTATTTTAAGTAGAATAAGAACCAAATTTGAAAACCCCCCATTTTATTCTTTTATTTGTTAATTGACCTTTTAGTGTAGGTGTACCCTACAATCCCCGAACTGAACGATCCCTGCTTATCCTATACTGACAACTACATTTTGCAGGGTTAAATTGTGAAGCTATTTCAGCCGCATCACAAATCAGATGAACAATCATCAAGAACAACAAAACCCCCAATTAGAATCAGAAAGCAATACCTCTGGCTTGTTGTTGATCAACGACTCTCGAAGCCATTCCTAAATCTTTGATTCAAAATCAATTCTTTCAATCTTTTTCTCTGTGAAGAACAAGAAGAAGAAGCGATTTAGAGAATGAATAAGAATTTGGTGCCGAATGGCCCCCTTTATAAAGCTAGGAAGAGAGAAAAGCACATACGAAAGAGAGAGGGAGGAGAGAGAAAGTGGATCTGGAGGACTCTCTCCTCCGTCACTGATCTCCGACCACCGGGGTGGGCTCACCGTGGCCACCATATTCTTTGCCTTCCTCTGATGAGTCAACGCCAGGTTGCACCTCGGAGATGAGCCACAAAGAGATCTCTGCGAATTTGTTTTCTGGGGCTTTAAGGTTTTGGTTCGATTAGGACAGGGGAGAGAGGGATAAGGTTTGGGGGGAAGAGCCAGAGAAGGGTCGGGTTCTGGTCAGAGGAGGAGAAGGAAGAAGAGGACGGTTCGGTTTGGAGATGGAGAAAAGCTCGAGGTTTCTCTCTCAGATAGGAAAAATGGCCAAGGCGTTAACTTTGTTTGAGTGTGCTCTCGAGTTGGCTAAGGAAATAGGCATTAACTTTTTTTTTTTTTTTTAACTCAGACAAACAACGTATAGATACGTTTACGTTGTCTGATTTGTTACATAGCTGAGGGAATAAAAGATGGAAATTTCCCGCCTCTGCAATCAAAATGTTTGGTTTCGCGCTTAGACCAGTCATTTCTCATTCACACAACAGAAATAGTTCATTCTGTTGTTGGAACTTGCAAGTATAACAAACAATTGAAGCCAAATTTTCTCATTTTGGGGGGAATGAATGTCATTTTGGAGCCATCTCCAAATTTTGGTACTCACTTGCACAACAGGACATTAAAAACCATTGTATGATGATTTGCATGTATACTCCTACAACAGAAGTAACTAAACTGTTGTCCAATTTAATAGCATCTAGGGTACAATTTGGAGCCAAATTTGACTCAATGGTAGGAGGGAAATATGCCGGTCTTTTTTTTCATTCAGACAACGGATAATCTTTCTTTCCGTTGTACCATCACCTCCTAACTAGAAGTTTTAGAATTTGAGCATCTTTATACAACGAAGATTTATTAAATGTTTTGTATGATTCAATTGCCGTCAACAGACAACAGAGGATTTGTTCTTCGTTGTGTGATCACAGTTGTGTAATGCAGTTTTTGGTGTAGTGACTCTAATCTGGAAAGTGAATCCCTACATCTATTTATGCAATTTCAGACCAGGTAATCAATAGTTTAATGGTCATGGAGCCTTTGGTCTAATGCAATCTAATATTGAACATAATGCTACTTCACAAAATCATATAGATACTTCACATCAGAGGCTACCAACGTCTATTTTTCCACATTGATAAAAGACAACCAGTAATTCCATAAGTCTGGAAGCCTTAGTAATAGTGCAATAAGCAAACCCAATACCGGTTCATGGTGAATGAGGTACATAAATATTAAGCTCAAAGAAAAATCATCAGGAAATATCATAGTAGAAGTTGGTTAATAAATTTATCCACACAGAGCTCCAAACATTGCAGTGAATGAGGTACATAAATATTCATGCTCAAAGAAAAATCATCAAGAAATATCATAGTAGGAGTTGAATCGATAGTCCTTATCTGGGTGCTAGATTCTCTTCTATATCATAGGCCTCAACTTCTTTAATTAAGTCCACCTTGTTTGATTAGCCCCATTCATTTTCTATTGCACGCCAGCTAGTAAACAATTTTTTTTTTTAGGAAAAAAAATGATGAGAATAATAAAAACTGAAAATAGCCACTCACCTAAAATAAAAAATGAAAAAAAAAATTTTAATCCCAGCACAATATACACCCAGATAATAGCCACTCACCTAAAATAAAAACTGAAAAAAAAAAATTAAGAACCCAGAAATGAAAACTATTTCTTCAGAAAACCAAAAAAAAAAAAAACACATATTAGCCACTAGAAAACTCAAGAAGCCAGCCCCACTATAGAACAGCTGACCAAATCATCACATGGAATAGTCCTTAAAAACAGTGGTACCTGAAGTCAATATAGCAAACCCAATACACAATCCCGTTGATTATCCACTCCCACCCCCTTGTAAACCTAAAAAATTCTTATATTTGCTCCATCCATAAATCCCAAAAACTGCCAGCAACAAACAGTCCCATGTGATATTAACAATAAATTAGTTTTCAAAGCTGTGACCATCTTTAATAACACAGCAGAAAACCAAGTGCAAGTCTTCCAGCATATTGATCATGAAAAAACGGATGATTATTTAGCAACATCAACCAATATCTTAGTCACATTACATAGCTATTGTCAATTCAGTATACGGTTAATATCCTACATCATGAATATATAACATTAGTAAAACTAGCAATGAAGTAGCCGTAACAATATTGAAGACATTGCTCAGAGACAACATCCAAAAATAGAATAGGCTAAGGGCATAAATATCTCACACAATCCTATCAACCTTGGGGTAAGATTATATCAAATAAAGATATTACAGAAAGCATATATTTCATCACATAAACTACACCCTTATTATAGCCAGGGATAGAATTTTTAAAAAAAAATACTGAATATCTAATAATTTATGAACTTTTATACATTTTAGAAAGGAGAAATAGCATTGCCCTGAAAAACACTCTGCCTTGAGTAAGACTGTAAGGCACATGTCCATATGACAGTGAATCAAAGGAGGACTAAGTGTTGTCTCCTTGAATCCAACATGCCCCTTAGGAACCTATTCAATGATGCCCAAAAAAATACAGAAAGTAATTAGTCATACTATAAGCAACACAGTATTATAATTCCAAAAGGCAAAAAGGAAATTTTAATACCATATATCAACTAGAAACCAACATATTCCTAAAACAGCTGATATTTGACCAACCAATTCTCCCACATTGATATTCGACCTTTTGCGGTTAAAGCTCTCAATGGTGAATCCCATATAAAAACTAACATGTAATAGAATAATATTAAGGCAGCCACAAATACACTACGGCAGTTCTTTCTGCTTGCATGGACTTCTTGTTAAAATTGAAATAACAAACAGAGGAAGACCGATAAGGGGCTCGATGAATGCATTGGTACATACTAAGGAGAACTAGCTACTTAAGTAGTAAAACAAACTGAGAGCACCCAACTCAATTCTATCTTAAGTAGTAAAACAATTAACTTAGTAACACCATATTTAAATAAAAAAGCTGTGTGGAAAGAAAAAAGACACAAAACATGAAAACAAGTAATGAAATGTTTCGATAGAATTAACAAATGAATCTGTGAGAGAGAGAGAGGATTTATAACAAGAAACAAATACATAACTACAAAAGAGAATCAAAGGGGATATGCTGCTACTTACATCTTTATCAATTGGTGAAACTCTCAGCCACATATATTTCACAATTGATAAATCCAACTTACACAAATCCAACATACTGTCAGAGAAACGATAAAGTTTCCATAACTAATCTGAGACACTCTCAATACAAGTATGATCTCAACTTACAATTCAAGCCTCATGCCAAGCTCCTTAAGATACGAGCAACATAAATCGTGCAATTCTGTCTCTTTCTTCCTGCTAATCCCATCCCTCCGAGATGGAGAACAATGTTCTATCTCCTGCCTCGTAAAATACCACCCACACATGCGGCACTGTGGTTCTTCTTCTGGTGTGCTCATACTATATAACACAATCTTTTGCCAACTATTAATTTGCCTGGATAATGAACCATTCAGAAAACATATTCATTATTAAACCTCCCAACTATATATACGTACTATGCCCAACTAACACAGAACATGGAATTCAAAAACAAAGCCCATTTAATGGAATACCAAGGTGCGGTGCAGATAACTAAATAAAGCATTACACACTTTTGACATCCAAAAGATTGATTCTCGAGAGAAAAGAGTTTAAACATTAATCAAGTGGTGATATAAGGAGCTATAAGTTGCTTATAATAAAATAGACTCAACCACCAAAGGAATTAAATTGGAGAGACTTCAAACCGATATAGAAAATACTCACCAATTCAAGATTAATAAGAACTTGAGAAAACTAATCAGGTTCAATAAAACCAAAAAAAAATCCACACACGCAAACAGAGAAAGAAAAAAAAAAAATACAACAAACCAAACCAATTGAAATGGTTAGGAACTTATGACTAAAACCCAATTCATAAAAGCTACAAAATTGAACCAAAGAATACCTTGTGAGGAACTCTGTCATTTGGGCCATATATAGAATTCATTATACTCCAATGTCAATCCCATGACAAAAGGTAAAGCCTCAATCCAATACCTGCGTCCCTAGCAGCATCAGCAAGCTCACCCACCACGTCACCACCGTCGTTCCTCCACCAGCTGGAGCTCATCCAATAGTTGGTGTACTCAGTGGGCCACAAGCAGAAGCCATCATAAGTGTTGGCAATCCATCCTCATCGGAAACGTAGGTCCGTAAGTGTTGGCCTGCATATTGCATCTTTAGTCTGAAACCCAGGAACAAGCTCAAAACCTTGGAAAAATTAACCGATTAACAGCATGCCTTCGATTTAAACAAACTGAAACACATAGAGAAAGACAAGAGGAAACAAGTACCGATTGGTGAGCAGATTCGACTAGGTGAGAGCCAACAAGGTTGCTCTTGACACTGTTAAGACCATAACGGAGCTATCGTTCTGGATCCCTCCGATTTCATACTCAATGTTCTTGGGTGCCTCCTTCAAACCCCCAAATTGAATACCCTAATTTCAACAGAATGAAAAACCCCCAATTTACCACCTCCAAGAACCCTAATCCAGACTTTTAAAAGATGGTTAGAAGATGGTGAAAGATGGTGGGAAGATGGTGTTTTAATGAGAGACCAATGGTGCTTTGATGATGCTAAGAGAGCTGCTCGAAGAAAGCGAGTTAAGGAAACGGCTATTTTGACAAAGTGTTGAAGTACTAAGGTGGTGAGGTTAAGGTGACGTAGGAGAGGAGCTTGGGGAGGTTGTTGATGTGGGTTCTGGAGCTTCCGAGCTTGGTGGTTTTCTGCTTCTGCTTTTGCTTCTTTGAGAGAATGAAGGCCACAAATTTAGCTTAAGTAGATTTGGAATCCTCTTTCACTGCTGCAAAAATGCATTGAAACAAATCAAATAACAAAAACCAATCGGACCCCCGCTTCCCTAAATCCCTAAACCCAAATGCGAAAGAGACCAAAGCAGTGAGAGCGTACCGATTGGGGAAGTAGGGCTTCGTTGTAGATAGCCTTCAGCCTCTAGAGCCTCACTGTTGATGAGGGAGTCCTTCTCCGCCTCTAGAGCTTTGATTTTGTTTTTGCTGCTTCACGAACCTTGCGCTCAGAGCGATGGGGACCCCGCATGGGTAATAAGTTGGAGAGAGCGAGTTAGGGTTTTGATGGTTGACGAAATTTTGGGGTCAAGAGCTGAGGGGTTGATGACTAGAGATCAGGGATGCAGGTTTCAGTGGGGAGATAGTGAAATCCACTAGGCGCTTCGATTGGAACCCCGATTTTCATTTGAGTCGGACACGGAGGTTGGTTATGGATGAAGATGAAGGTACTTGTCTTTCGAGGAGAGAAGAAGAGTGATGAAGAAATAGTGCTTTGATGGTGATCTGTCTGGGTGTTGGAAATAAACAAAGTGGGAGACAAAAGTCACTAGCCCTATGTGTTGTCTGATTCCGCACACATTAAATTTGAGTTGTGGCAGCAAGGAGGGAAAGTTCCCGCTATGTGTATGTAAAGTTCAGTTTCGGAGCGAAGGAATGAGTGGCGTATGGAGACGCATCGAAACCTCTAATATATTTTCCTTGATCATACAACACAAAAACAAAAACTGTTTGTGTGACAATTTGCAAACTACACTCATACAACAGATATAACTATTCTGTTGTATAATGAAGTACTAATTTGGAGCCAAATTTGGGGTCGATCTAGAAGGGAAATCTGCCGCTATTTTTTTTTCATTCACACAACGAACTATTCTTTTAACCATTGTGTAATGGCCTTCTAAACAAAAACTTCATAATTTTAACCACCTTATACAATGTAAGTTTACTAAACATGTTGACTGATTCACTTTTCTTCATCACACAACACTTTTTTTTTTTCGTTGTGCAAAAAGTGTTGTCTGTTAACGTTTTTGGTGTAGTGAATTTAACTTTTTGTGAAGAGAGAATTTCACAAATGGTCACTCAATTATGACTCATTCGACACTTTCGTCACTCAATTTTTAAATACATCACTTTAGTCACTTAACTATTACCCGGTCAATCACTTTAGTCATCGAATGATCATTTTGTCTCACTTTAATCACTTCTCCCAATCATTCCAATTCAGACCATCTCAATTTTTCACAATTGGTTGGATGAAAATATCCTTAATATTGCGGCAAATATGTTATGCCCTGTACCTAAATTTACTTATTTATCGTCATTTGGACGGTAAATAATTAAGAATATTACTTTTTACCTTTGTCACAATTTTCTAAGGGACCGGAAGTTGACTTTTTATTTGATTTCGGTTTTGAGAAAACTCCCTTGACGGAAGTCGTAGATCTCATTAAACCGAGTTTGTGGACAAGCGGCATGCTTTAATCCGACTCTATATGATTAAGTTACAGTCTGCGAAATTTTAATTCTTCGTCGAAGTTTTCAGAAGCTAGTGAAAGGGCAAAATGCACTATTCACACTTTCTAGTATTTAAGGATAAAACCCTAATCTTTCTCTCTCATTTCTCTCCCTCTCTCTTGTACCCAAAGTATCCTTACGTATTTTCAGTAACCCCAAATTACCCATAAGCCTATAAATATATATACTCTCTCATGAACATTTATTTTTGTAGGGGTATTTTAATAAGGGTTAATTACAGTTTACCCCCTTGAAGTTTGGGGGTGTAATGATTTCACCTCCTCTATTTTTAATTTTGACTTTTTACCCCCTAAACTTTCCAATTTCAATCAGCAGTGTCCAATTTCTCCTATTCCGTCCAAATTGGACATTAAGTCTGACCCTTGAGGGCTAAAATGGTCATTTCAACATAAAAAAAAATAACATTAAAAAATAAAAAAAATTCTGTTTTTTTTTTCTATTTCTTCGTTTTTTTTTTGTCTTCAACCTATACACCACAAGTTATAATAAGTTTATAAAAACAAAAAAATACTCTAGGTGGTTGAAAGTCGCTCGCTGGTCTACGATATTTGTGATATATCTCCGATAAAGTGAAAAATTTTATGATATATCCCCAATAAAGTGAAGAAATATTTGTAAAAAATAATTTTACACTTTATCTGTAAATAAATATCTGTATATACCCGATAAAGTGAAGAAATATCTGTGTAAAATCATTTTTGGTCTACATATTTGTGATATATCTCCAATAAATTGAAGAATTTTAGGAAATATCCCTAATAAAGTGAATAAATATTTGTGTAAAATTATTTTTTACAGATATTTATTTACAAATAAAGTGTAAAATTATTTTTTACAGATATTTCTTCACTTTATTAGGGATATATCCTAAATTCTTCACTTTATCAGAGATATATCACAAATATCGTAGACCAACGAGCGGTTTTCAACCACCTAGAGTATTTTTTTTGTTTTTATAAACCTATTATAACTTGTGGTGTATAGGTTGAAGACAAAAAAAAAAAAGAAAAAAAAATTCTCTCTTAAAAAAAAAAAGGAAGAAACAGAAAAAAAAAAAAAAAAACTAAAAAACAGAAGAAAAAAAAACAATAATAATATATTTTTATTTTTTTATTATTTTTTATGTTGAACTGACCATTTTAGCCCTCAAGGATCAGACTTAACGTCCAATTTGGACGGAATAGGAGAAATTGGACACGGCTAATTGAAATTGGAAAGTTTAGGAGGTAAAAAATCAAAATCAAAATTAAAAGTAGAGGGGGTGAAATGATGACTCCACTAAACCTCAGGGAGGTAAACTGTAATTAACCCTTTTAATAATCAAACTAGTTTTAATTCCGATTCATGAATATTAGTAAACAACATCAATTTTAATTAGTTGCATTCCTATTTTGATTCCATATGCTAAGTATACAACTTAATGGAAATGAAATGTTCGCATACCGATTTCTTCTTTCTCCTATTCTAGTTGTCTCCGGTTCATAATTTTTGCCATTCCAGATAAGTAAACGTGCTATAAGCTTTTGGTGGTTACTCCTTCACAGTAACCATCCTTGATTCCTTGTATTCCTTTTTATTGAAGAAAAGTTTGTGTCTCTACACTTCAGAAGAAAGCATGTAATGATGTAAATTGTAGTTCATGTTGGTTAGTTTGATTAGAAACTTTTGTTCTTCAAATGATTGATAAGAGGGGTCATGGTTAGGTTGGTTACTGCAATTGATTGTTTGATATTGCTCCTATTTTAGGACAATAGGGCTTAGAACATCTTGTTTTATATTTTAGGACAGTAAAATGGTCGTGGTGTAAAGCTGAAGAGTGAAGACCAGAAGACGACTGTAAATCAAGCGGCTTGCTAAATCAAGAGCCTAGTAATTTTATTCGCCTTGGGCCTCCAAGTTCACAAGGTTGACCCTGAATGCACGTAATAGGGATTTCATTCATAAGGTAATTCGTAGTTAATCTTTTTATCCAAAGTTTCCAACATTAATTCTTTTTAAATAGGATACATGATGGACAATATTGTGTGACAAAGTCATTTCGTGGCACATCACTAATTATAATTCAAATAAGCATCACCTATAATCAATTTTGGTGTTACCACTTCATCTTTCGTTGGAGCGTGGTTTTCTTTATCTTGAATTGGAGACACATGCACATACAAACAACTGTTTACATGCTTCTAGAAGAAGATAAGAACCTTGTGCTTGATAGGCACATTTTAGATAAAATCAAAACATTTAATGAGAGAATTTACTTCATTACTTTCTTTTTATGTTTCGAGAGAACACAACAGAGTCATAAGTGAACTTGCGGAACTACCAACAAGACACCATTTTATTGTAACCTAGAATGTGAACTTGACTATATAGTTAATCGAATGTAGTTAGGGCAACACGTAGACCTGTTAACGGATAAGATTTGGAGTGGATCAACCTAAATCTGTATCCATTTACTAATAAAATATTTTAGCTCGACCCGCTCCGTTAACTTCACGGATCGTTGATAGCTCAAACTAAATCCATATCCGCTGGATTAATGGATACCAGATCCTCTTATTATTACAAATATTTTTAGATTTTAAATAGTAATATTAAATTTTTATCAGTTTTTTTTTTCAGTAGAAAAGGTCATCCATTCAATATAATTTTGCAAGCAGTGCAAAAATGACGTACCTCCATAGGGTTGTCATAAAGTGTCATTTACAGAGTACTATAAAATCCTATTCTAAAGACAGAATAAGAAGCCAAATACCCCAAGTACACCCATCTTTTAAAGTTATATTCTAAACAAGAACTAAGAACTCCGAAGGTTTATATGGATAACAAAGTTAATAGTTTGTAACTTGAAAACAAAAATGAAAGAACATTAGGAATAGAAGGTGACTCCTCATCCTCCACTTCTTCCTCAAGCATCACCACCTCAAACATAGTAAAAATCAAAGCCCTAAACTCCTTTAGGACCAGCCAAGTGAAGCCTAAAGCCTAAAGCCTAGTAGGCCAAAAAGACCCAGTTGAATCCAGATCCAGATTGTGCAGTAATAGAGGCTACCAGAACCCCGTAGCTATCGCCATTGAAACCATGCCCACTGACCTGCCTGCTCTTGCCAGCAAGTCCACTCCCACCAGCGACCCAGTAGACAACCTTAGCGTCTACGTCGTCAACGCAAGCATCAGAAAACAGAAACCATGGCCACCTCCCTAGATCGATAGCTTCGTCGACGACGACATGAATACCAGAGGTCAGAAACCCGTCCAACTCTAAGGATCGATTTGGCAATCCTCAGTACCTCCATCACCCAAAACATCAAGACCCAAAGTCATATCCAAACCTGGATCCATCAAACCTCCACCAAAACCACATAACAGAAGGAAAGGCAGAAAAACACTACCGGCAACGTGCCCCAGATCAATGTACAACGCATTGGAGAAGAGGGAAATTGTCGCAGCAGCCATAGATTTAGGAATTTTATCAAAGAAAAGAGGCCAACAAGTAAACCCTAGCAGAGCGGCTAGGTCAGAAGCAACATATAAAACATTATATCCTTGTTTTATGGATATTTAGAAGCTTGGCCGAGTTTCAAAGCGAGGTAAAAATAGTGTATTAATGCTGCTTGGATTGAACAAATGAAGAAATGCTACATCAAAGGTGACAACACCAAGCATATATCACCTAAGTTTTTCTATAATCAGCAACAACAGACTTTCCTCAAGATCAAGGTGAACCAAGTGCGATATGAGGGTATCTGAACTCCCATGATCGTAGTCATCAGGGGGAGATGCAGACATAAGGGAGAGATGTCTACATGTTCGATTTCGAAATGTGAAGGGTGTGTTTTACTCTTTTTCTCATTCAACCAAGTTTATTTTTGTCTCATTGGGTTTTTGTTACTCGACAAGGTTTTGGACGAGGCAAAGAGAGGAGCATCAACGTTTGGGCGACATAATGGGGAGTGTTTATGGACATTTAGATTATGTGTCTAGCCCAAACTCTAGTAACTTGTTCTAGTTGTAATAGGGTTAGTCTTATAAATATCTTCTAAGATATCTTGATCATTGTATGATGGTGTTTCCTTGTAAGACTCAAATTCTCTGCTTGTAATACTCTATATAAAGATAGCCATATTATCAATGGAATACAATATTCATTCTCTCAATTCTCTCTGTTGTTCTCTTTGCATCCATTTTCCTAAAATATGTTATCAACACGAAACCCTAACCCTGAAACAAATAGTCAAATCCTAAATCCAAATACGAAACCTTGAAACCCTAACTACCTCCTCCGCCCACCTTGAAATATGAATGGTGTGTTGTACTCTTTTTCTCCTTCGACCAAGGTTATTTTTATCCCGTAGGATTTTTGTTACTCGACAATGCTTTTGATGAGGCAATGAGAGGAGTACCAATGTTTGGGCGATACAATAAGGAGTATTTAAGGACACCTAGATTATGTGTCTGCCCCAAACTCTACTAATTTGTTCTATTTGTAATAGGGCTAGTCTAATAAATATCTTCTGCTTGTAATCCTTTATATAAAGATGTCTATATTATCAAGGGAATACACTATTCATTCTCTCAATTCTCTCTACTGTTCTTTTTGCATCCCTTCTCCAAAAACATATTTTATGAACAAACACCAATCCAAACAATATCCCTCACCCACTTCTCTATCTCTCCACCCTTTCCCTTCAACTATGACCCTCTTCTTTCCCAATTCTCTTCATCTTCGATCAATTCCTCCCACAACCATAGCCTTTCATCCCACCCACACTTGAGCATCCAATTCTGATATTCCAAAGAAAAAAAAAATTCATTCTTTTGATTCTTTGGCTTTGATTAGTTCTTGGGAGCTGAACTCTGCGTTCTAGGTCTTGTTCAAATTCTGTTTTTGGGTGCTATGGCGCTTGACCCTTCAATTCTAATCCCGCCCAGATTCATTTCTGGTTCAAAATCATTGAGTTTCTTGTACTATCATAAGCAAAAGAATTTCCCCACCAAGGTTTTGGTACAAAATAATTGATACCCATTTCGATTGGTATCGAATTGCATTGGCAATAGCGATTTTGGGAGGTTCTTAGGTCCAAGATGCAAGGGAGTTGACTTGTTTGCTAATAGAGCTTGTTTGAGAGCTGGAGGTAATGATAGTGAGAGCTCTAGTGGTACAAATGCTGTTTCGGGTTTGAGTTTTGATTTTGTTAGGGTAATGGTGAAGTGTGGAGTTGTTTTAGCAGCTATGGTTTGTGGGGTTTGTGGAGAGCATTGGATGTGGAGGGTGTGGTCAATGCAAGCTATGGCCTATGGGGTTGTTGACAAGTGCACATTGATGTTTAGAAATACTTGGTCGAAGACGCTGCTGGTTATGCAGGTTTTTATAGAGCAAGGTTTGATTTTGGTGGCGCTTTTGGGTCTCTCGGCTTTTTTCTCAATGGCAGAGACTTCGATTACCACGCTATGACCTTGGAAGGTACGAACTTTATGTGTTTTCGCCTTGTGGGTGCCTATGTCTAGATATAGTTCTGTGTTTGAAATGTACCCATTAATTAGTGAATGATAAACTGCATTAGTATCTTGGAAGAACGCTAGCGATCTAAACCATTAAAATTTTGAAAGAACGTGAGTAACTAACCTATTAGAATCTTCAGTTAGCATTATGCCTTGGCATGTATGAGCTTTATAGGTTTTTGGCCTTCTGGGTGCCTATATCTAAATAATGTGTTGTCTTTGAAATGTATCATTATCCAGTGAATTTACACTAGAATCTCCATAAGCAGGGGAATGAGCCAAACCATTGATTTGAAAGAATGTGAGTGATCTAACCTTGGTAGATTCTTGAAGGAAGATTACTTAATTGATATTATTTTGTGTCAGGTGCGTGAGTTGGCTGAGAAAGAGCCTGAAAATGGTGTCTTCGGATTGCTTCGCAATGATGTGACTCGGTTCTTAACAACCATACTTATTGGCACAACATACTTTCCTTCTCATATTTGTTGGTATTTGTTTTTCCTTTCTTTCGTCATGAAGTTGAACATTTCTTTCTTATTGTAGAATTTACTTGTGTACTCAGTGTTGTCAATATTGGAACAACTGCTTTAGTTACAGAGGCTGCAACAATGATATTTGGTGAAGTTGGTGTTAGTGCAGCAACTGGAGTAATGACTGTATTTCTCATTTTCCCTGCCTGATACGATACATAGTTGGAGGTTTTAAAGTTTGTTTGTGACAAACTGGGTACTGGTCAGTTTAAGTTTTAGTGGTCCTTATATCATAGATATTTGGTATGATCAAGCTTCTAATGTTGAAAATGCCAATAACTTGTACTCTATCCTATATCAGTAATCTCGTGAAACACAACACTAAAATATATTTGGTATCTGGAGTAGACACCGAAGAGATGTTCTTTCATGTATGACTGAGTAGGGTATTTTCTACAAGCATTCTCAAGAGAGACATTGATCAAATTCGCTGGACTTCTTATCGAGTGTCAGAGGTTAGTTTTATAAACATTGGGTGTTGAGACTAAAATTTTGTTAAAATGCAAAATCAGTGTTCTGTTTTTTCTCCTCCTCACTTGTTAGGCAAGGCCATGGCATATGAGGAAATACTATTTGTATGGAACTGATATCTAGTATTGCTCTTCTCCCTTTAATGATGCAAGGTTCTTATTTTGATCCTCGCCGAAATAACTCTGTTCACAATCCCACAGAAGTTGCTAGGTTTGTGGTAAGTTAGATTCTTTCTCTAACTTTAACTAACTTCCACATGTGAATACTAGTTAGACGTCCCTGCCTTTTGGTATAGTGGTGCAATTTTTGTGCTTAACTTATGTTACTCTTGCCTGCCTTGCTTAATTCAACATGTATTGATTTTATGCCTCTAGGTTAGGCTGGTGGCTTAGCTTTCATTGGTAGTATATCCTGTCAGAAGAGTTATTACACATCTATCAATGGGGATGTGGAAACTTCTAGGGTTGAAAGGAAGAAGGTTTTCTTTTGAACACTCAAGTTTGAATTATTCTCAACTTCTGTCTTATATATTTGTATTTATTTTCTTGTTGGTTTTCTCAGTGAACCACATGTTAATGAAGAGGAGTTAAAACTGATGTTGCGAGGGGCAGAGTTAAGTCGGACAATAGACTAATAGAGGAGGAAGAACAGGTACTCCAATAGCTTTGTTTCTAAGATTGTTCTGCGGAAGTATTTATTGCTTTGGTAATTCCAACTAGTAAACCATGATTGCTGTTTTTGAATGCTAATAGTGAAGAAAATCAATCAATGTTATACAAGCTATCAATTTAAATTTCAGTGCTTCTGCCATCAAGTATCCTGCAGTTGCATCCATAATTTTTTATTTTTATATTTATCTGTGTGAGACACTTACTATTTACAGAATATGTTGTTCTTTTGTGTGTGAGTTAAGGTCCTGCTGTATATGCAGAGAAGAAAAAGTAAGGGTTTGGTGTGGGATATCAAAGCGTTTGTATTGAAACTCTTTATAAGTTTGTGGATGGTAGTCTTGGTAAAAATGCAATGATACTTTAACCGCCCTCTGTAGTAGTCATCATGAAAAGTGTTGGCAACTCAGATTCTTCGGTTGCTTTGATTTCCACTTTGCCCAAAAAAAAAACAGATTGATTTCTGTTAGGGGCTTGGCCCTAACTACTGGAAATCACAGGAAGAGAGAAAAGAGAAAACGGAAAATAAAGTAGAGAAATGAATTTTTGTATTAACTTGGATGATTTCCTCTACAGGATAGCAACATATAAAGCTGGACGTTGACATGCTGGACGCGTGTCACAGCGACATAGGCACAGTACAATGCAAGATTCTTCTACAATGCTGAATTAAACGACATTACACTTAATGGAAACGCACCGTTTCTAAGCCAAACTACCATAATGAAAATGCAAATGCAAATAAACTGGAATGGAAATTAATCAACTTTCCTAGTCACCAGGAGTACCCACAAACTTTCATAACAATCGAGCCCGCTTCAAAGAGAACTTGTCCTCAAGTTCTAAGTACCACCAGTGGTAGTACCTACTGCTTGATCAGGATCAAATTGAGGGTACCTAAGAAGAATGGATTCAGCATCTTCCCAAGTTACCTCTTCAGGTGTGGTGCCAAGCCATTGGACCAGCCATTGAGTACCTGAGGCCCCTTTTTTTTTTTTAACATTCTTCTGGGCAATACAACAATCGATTCCCATTTGGGATTGGCCGGGTCATTGACAGATGGGAGAGTAGGTGAAGCAGTCACATTATCACCCAACTTTTTCTTTAGTAAAGACACATGAAAAGCGTTATGAATCCTTGCTGTAGGTGGCAACTGTAACTCATAGGCAACGTTACCAATTTTCTCCAGAACTTTAAAAGGGCCATAATACCTCTGAGATAATTTGTGAAAACCACTAGCATGCAAGGAGTGCTGTTTGTAATGCTGCAGTTTAACATAGACATAATCCCCTACATCAAATTCTCTCTCAGTGTGTTTTTTGTCATAAAACCACTTTATCCTTGATTGAGCTAGCTGGAGGTTTCTTTTGAGTGTAGCCAAAAGAGAATCCCTGCTCCTGAGTTGTTGATCTACTGCTGCCACAGCTGTTGACCCAGGTAAGTAGGGAATAATGGAAGGCGGTTCATAACCATAGAGTGCTCGAAAGGGTGTCATTTGGATGGCCGAGTGATATGCAGAATTATACCACCATTCGGCCCAAGGTAAGGCTTGCACCCAAGTAGTTGGCTTCTCACTGCATACACACCTGAGGTACTATTCGAGAGTTCTGGTCAAATTCTCCGTCTGGCCATCACTTTGAGGGTGCTACGCTGAGGACTTATCTAGTTTGGTACCTTGGAGTTTGAAAAAAGACTCCCAGAAAAGGCTGAGGAACACAGGGTCTCTGTCTGATATAATGTGCTCCGGGATTCCATGCGATCGAAAAATTTCATGTACAAACAGTTGAGCTACAGAAGATGCAGTATAAGGATGTGACATAGGGATAAAATGACCAAATTTGGTCAACCGGTCAACAACAACCCAAATAACTGTTTTGCCCTGTGCTTTAGGCAACCCATCAATGAAATCCATAGAAATTTCAGACCATTCTTTGTCAAGGATTGAATTTGGTTGCAAGAGTCCGGGTGGCTTTATGGTCTCATAATGGTTAGCCTGGCAGACATGACAGTCTGCTATGAATTTTTTAATGTCCTTGAGCATACCCAGCCAAGCAAATGTCTTGTAGGTTCTGGACCTACCGGCATGGCCACCTATGTAGCCTTCGTGCAGCTCACCAATTATCTTCCCCCTCCAATTATTGTTCAAGGGTACAAAAAGTCTATCTTTGTAGAGCAGCTGAGAATTGACCAACTTATAGTGCTTTGGTGTATCAAATCTCTTGTTGTAGTTGTTGGAGCACGTGAGAAGCTTCAGTGTCAAGCAAGCAAGCCTGTTTGATTTCTTCAACAAAGTGATGTACAGGCTGTGATACCCCAGAAAGAACACAAAGGTCAGACTTCCTTGACAGTGCGTCTGGAGCCACATTACTCCTCCCTGACTTGTACTGAATAGAATAATCATATCCCATGAGTTTCAACAACCATTTTTGTTGAGCAGGGGTTGCAATCCTTTGTTTTAAGAAATGTTCTATGGTTCTATGGTCAGTGAATATTTTAAAGTGGCGTCCCAACAAATAAGGTCTCCAATGGTCCACAGCAAAAACCACAGCAAACATCTCTTTATCATAAACTGACATGATTGAATGCTTGGGACCTAAAGCTTTGCTAAGAAAAGCAATTGGATGACCTTATTGTGATAGGACAGCCCCAATACCTTTCTCAGAGGCATCACACTCCACAGTGAACTCTTTATTAAAATCCGGTATGGCCAAAACTAGTGTGGAAGTCATGGCTTGCTTGAGGGCCTCAAAAGCTCTTTCTGAGTCTTCACTCCACTTGAACCCATTTTTTTTAAGCATATCTGTCAATGGCTTAGCTATCACTCCAAAATGCCGAACATACTTCCTGTAGTAGCCTGCCAACCCCAGAAAGCCTCACAGACCTTTGAGCGTTTT
>JANPXK010000370.1:0-41072 GCA_024704745.1 Rosa lucieae | reverse complement strand
AGTTAAGTTATAGCATACATACTAACCATATATAGTTAAGTTGTAGAATTTATAGTACATGTGACATGTGTTTATTGAATGATGATATCACCACCAATGTTTAGGTGGTGAGTAGATTTGAATTCGAACTAAGGAGCATGGAGAACGGACGTCTATATAAAGAAGCAACTCCTAGCTAATATAATCATCAAAAATACTCCTAGCTAATATTATTCATCAGTTAATACTTAATAGTAGTAGTCATCCAATCATGGATTACAGTAACCTTTATATTTTCTTGTCTACACTACTTGCCATCTTCACTACTACTACTCTTGCATTCCTTTTTTCTGCTTATAAGTCAAAATCCCATGAAAAATCCATTAATCTTCCCCCTGGCAGTTTTGGGTGGCCGATTATCGGCTAAACCTTTGCCTTTCTACACAATGACCATGAAAAATTTATAGGGGATAGAATGAAGAAATACTCCTCCAAAATCTTCAAAACCAAGGTACTAGGTGAGCGAACAGTGGTGTTATGTGGCACTGCCGGTCACAAATTCGTGGCTTCCAACGAAGAAAAGCTCTTTGCAGCATGGAGACCTCACTCAATGCAAAAGCTCTTCCGTTCTTCATACCAAAAAGCTACTTCCATCATCATGCCAAAACAAATGGAAAAGCACGTATCTCAGGCACAGGGGTTTCTGAGAACCGAAGCCCTGGTATGGTTCGTAATAATAATTAAAATTTTTAAGTTCTCTGATTACTTTCTCTCCCCTCGATCACTATCTCTTGCACCACCAGGTTCCTTAACATCTTCATACCCTCTCTCACCCATATTCAGCTACTGAAACTCTCCACAATCCATCCCAACATGGCCAAGCAACCTTACAGTGAGCACAAAACATTATCCCACAATGCGGGCAGTGTGATTCCCTCACCACCACCTCCCCGCTATAGGCAAAGACTATCAGCATCATCTTCTCGTCGCAGCAAGACTACTACTTCAGAGACAAGCCCAAGCTCTCAAAGAAATAGAGTGATATCCAGCCAGTGACTTGATCATGTATTTTGATGTTTAGGAAAATGTTGTCTGGACGGCCTATTCACATTGCAGCTTTGCAAAATGGCCATTATGGTTGGATCGAGGAGGGTCTTAGGAAAAAGAACTAAATCTGGGTCCTGGGACCTAAGGGATAGATGAATCATGAATGCGATCAAAGAAAAGTGTAAACACATCATTAATCATCCCGAAATCGATGTAGTTGATCACACAATCAATGCAATAGATACGGTTGCAATTCTCAATTGGGAAAGATGGTACCCAAACTTATCGTCGGCGCAAATTTCACACAAAAATGGTGGTAGTCACTAGTCAGTGAGAGAATCGGTGGACTGGCTGGGTCAGATACCGACCTGGTTGTGTATCAAAAAGGTCGATAAAGGCGCTTGCTTTGTTCGGAGAGAGAAGAGAGAGAAAGACGAGAGATAGAGGGTGATACAGATATAAAAAATTATTAATTTATTATTACACGTGGCATGTGTTTATTGAGTGGTGGTAGTAGGTGGCTAGCAAATTTGAATTTCCCTGATTCCACTTTCTTCCTAGCAAGCAATGGCCGAGCTAGCCAAAATTTTTGGCTGGGGCCGATGATAAATTCTCTCTTAATTTTTAATACTATAATAATGTGTAGATACTTTGACAAATCAAATGATGAAGATTTGGAGGGTTAAGGTCACCTCAAGGCTGATCTCTAACCAAAGACTTTTCTTCTAAAATAAACGGATGTAATGCACGTAGAGTCTCATCAAAGTCAAAGTCAATAATGAAATTACGTACCTTTACCGGGTGTATAAATTTCAATTGGTGGATAGGGCATAGCTTTCTGGCTCAGAAAATGATTTCAAATGCAAAAGGACAAGTTGGAGTATATAATAACCAGAATCAGGCTAGAAAGGACGACTAATGCAAATAGATTTGAGGTAGATCTTCACCGGTGCAGATTATGTGAATTGTACGTAGTTTTATTTTTTTATGAATTGAATTGTTCGTAGTTGTGTAGTTGTTATCTTTTTTTTTTATTGAATAAAATAAAGGAAGCTTCTATTCATACCTCCAAATTTGACATTTGGACCTCCTTACTTAATAGACCTCCAACTTACTTTTACAAATAACTAATTTGCTATCGACACATCTCTAATTTTCCTATAATGTCCATCGTCCAATAAAATCAATAAAATACTTTTTTTATTTTAAGATTCTATTCATACTTTCAAAATCTTTTGTTGGATCTCCTTCAGTTTTTGAAGATTTGGAATTGCATCAATTTTTTTTTTTGGAAGTTCATCCTCCATATACGAGTAACAGAGGTGCTAGCACTTTTTCAATGAATTGTCGACTCTTGGTTAGAGTAGGCAACAATACCATATTTGCTAATCATCTCGTACAACTATGTTTTCCAAGTATTATTTTCATTGCATTTAGGTGTCATCTCCTACTTGTTTCTATAGCAAAATGAACATGCATGGTCCTTTTGTTTTAGATATGTATGGGATAGTGGAGGAAATTACAATAATCAACCATTGGACTAGTGCATTCTCCATAGATTTATATCAGAGTGTAGAATTTTTCATCATATCTATAGAATAGTTCCACATAAAATTGCTCTGCACTGATGATGTGCGGGAAGATCTTGTGGACAATTACCTATTGTTGCGTTTGTCATATAAACGTGCTGGAGTTCTACTGCTTTTTGTTACGGCTCATTCACATATTTGATTTCATTCAAAATGAGTAGGGCTTCATCAACTGAGACGTCTTTGTATTTCCCATTTTCTCTCTCTTTTTTATTTTTTTTTTTATTTTATTTTTTATAGCACAGTGATAGATCTTGTAAATTGTCAGTTGTGTGAGCAAGGAAGTCTATCACTTTACGAGGACAAAGTCAAATTCAGAAAATTTTGACTTCAATGTTAAATAACGTTTGGCGATATATATTTTAGGGTTTACATTGGAGAAGAAAATTTTTCCCAAGTTGAATACTATTACTGTTCGTAGAGATAAAAAGTGATTTTTTTTCTTTCCATATTCGTGTATTTATTGGTAATTTGACATGAGTTGACAAAGTCAACTATTACTTGGAAAAAGTGAGAGGTCTAAATACCAATTTTGGAGGTATGAATAGAAACTCCCTAAAATAAAAATAACAAAGAAAAACTCGAACAATTCTTAGGTTCACCCCTAGGGTGAATGAGCAAATTCACTATCTCTTGTGATTAACGTATAATAACTTTATAATTTTTTAATCCAATGGTCTATATCTTAAATTATTCTTTAAAGATCCAAATCGGAAATCGTTTAATTATCTAATTGAATCAAACAAATGAATGGTTCTAACAACACTTACTACTAATGATGAACCGTCCATGTAATTCATAGAAATGAATAACTAAAAGGTCTTCAATTTAATTGATTTTTTACAGAGCTAATCTTTATATTACGTTATACAACATGAACGGTTGGATTAAAAAATTATAAAGTTATTATACGTTAATCACAAGAGAGAGTGAATTTGCTCATTCACCCTAGGGGTGAACCTAAGAATTGTTCGTTCCTAATACAACCTAAACTTAAATAAATAAACAATCTATAGTTGTGATAAGCGCATCCTACACAAAATTTAAATTAGTAAGGGGAGTGAAATTCACATGTAGTGCATGCCCCAAGCTGGACCTTACAAGCCTGAGCATGTCACAGTGCCGCGAGTCTCTAAAACATAAACATGAATACTTGATTTAAATTCTAGAGAACCACAAAGCATTTTGTTTGATAAACTTTTTGCAAAAGCACAACGGAAACTTAAAAATATTTTGAGGTGAAATTCTTTGAATTACTAAAGTCAATGTATTCGTTCAGAACTTGATTTGAATGATCACTTGAGAAAATAACAAACTTCAAGTAATAAGAATTTAGCAAAGTTCGACACAAGACTAACTTCCAACACGTTTCGGAAAACAAAGTTTAAGAAATAGAGTTCGGCCTGAAACCTGAATTTTTTAAAAGGGAAAATGGTACGGTACCCGGTCTTTTCTTCCTTATAACTTTTGTAGGGGTCGTCAACGGGCCGGGCCCATTCATAGCGGGCTTGGGCCGGGCCGAGCCGGGCCTTGCTATATTTTTAAATAATTGCGGGCCGGGCCGGGCCGGGCTTTATTAAAAATCAAAGGATCCAAGCCCGTCCATATAAAGCGGGCCTTGCGGGCTTTATTTATAAATAAATATTTAAAGACACAAGTATTTTTTTTTTTAATCAAGCTTTGGAAATTCAATGGATAATGATCAAATACAACCAAAGATAACATATCTATATAACTATATTGTACCCAAAAAAATCTATATTTATATATAGATACTAATTTATTGATAAATAAATTTTTAAAGACACTAATTTTTTATAAATCTATATTTATACATCATACACTCCAAAGAGCTACATATAGCAATTCAAAGAAAATGAGAAACCGACCGTTGGATGAGTTTATTACAATAAATTATGAGTGTGGTAAAAAATTTAGCCAATTTCACCATATTTTCGAATCCGATCGGATTGGTCAACCGTAGTCACTTATATGTTTTATTGGTTGACCGATGGCGTGGCAACCGCGAAACGTGCTTATTTTTTCACATCACGTTTGTATATATTCCATTGATGGATGTGCGTGGACATAAGATAAAAAAAATTAATTTTAATTACAAACACATTGGACTATACCAATTTTATTCCTAAAGTTATATCACTTATACATTGCATTTAAATTGTTTAGGTTCATTCTAAAGCAACCATGAAGTGGAAAATGAATTCGGAGAAACCAACCGCTCGATGAAGAGATTGTAATGTTTTATGGTGGTTTTAGAAAATCCAGCCAATTTGGTTCTCGTTTCGAATTCGATCAACTAAGTCAAACCTAGTTACTCTTATAAACTTATATTTATATATCATACACTCCAAAGAGCAACCCCTATCAATTCAAAGAAAATGAAAAAACCGACCGTTGGATGAGTTTATTACAATAAATTATGAGTGTGGTAAAAAATTTAGCCAATTTCACCATATTTTCGAATCCGATCGGAATCCGATCGGATTAGTCAACCGTAGACACTTATATGTTTTATTGGTTGACCGATGCCGTGACAACCTCGAAACGTGCTTATTTTTTCACATCACGTTTGTATATATTCCATCAATGGATGTGCGTGGACATAAGACAAAAAAAATTAATTTTAATTACAAACACATTAGTCTATACCAATTTTCCTCCTAAAGTTGTATGACATATTCATTGTATTTAAATTGTTTAGGTTCATTCTAAAGCAACCATGAAGTGGAAAATGAATTCGGAGAAACCAACCGCTCGATGAAGAGATTGTAATGTTTTATGGTGGTTTTAGAAAATCCAGCCAATTTGGTTCTCGTTTCGAATTCGATCAACTAGGTCAAACCTAGTTACTCATATTAACTTATATTTATATATCATACACTCCAAAGAGCAACCCCTATCAATTCAAAGAAAATGAAAAAACCGACCGTTGGATGAGTTTAACAATAAATTATGAGTGTGGTAAAAAATTAGCCAATTTCACCATATTTTCGAATCCGATCGGATTAGTCAACCGTAGACACTTATATGTTTTATTGGTTGACCGATGCCGTGACAACCTCGAAACGTGCTTATTTTTTCACATCACGTTTGTATATATTCCATCAATGGATGTGCGTGGACATAAGATAAAAAAAATTAATTTTAATTACAAACACATTGGTCTATACCAATTTTCCTCCTAAAGTTGTATGACATATTCATTGTATTTAAATTGTTTAGGTTCATTCTAAAGCAATCATGAAGTGGAAAATGAATTCAGATAAACCAACCGCTCGATTGAGAGAATGTATGTAGAAAATCCAGCCAATTTGGTTATCGTTTCGAATTCTATCAACACTAGGTCAAACTTAGTTACTCTTATAAACCTATATTTATATATCATATACTCCAAAGAGCAACCCATATCAATTCAAAGAAAATGGAAAAACCGACCGTTGGATGAGTTTATTACAATAAATTTTGAGTGTGGTACAAAATTTAGCCAATTTCACCATATTTTCGAATCCGATCGAATTGGTCAACCGATATGTAGAATATATATATATATGCACATATTCTATATAGAATAATAGAAGTATAAGAACTTACACACACACACACACACACACACACACACACACACATATATATATATAGATCCTATCCAGAGCGAGGCATCGCTTTGAAATTTCAGAGCGAGGTTAGGGTTTAGGGTCACTTTTCGGTCGCAATGGACGAACTGAATCTGTCCAACCTGAACCGTACTAGCTTTAAGGCAGTTATCAATGCCTTAACGCCATCATTTGGCTGAAATTTTGTAGAGATGATCTATACATTAGTACCTAGAAACTGAACGGTTGAGATGTGGATATGCGACCGAAAAGTGACCCTAAACCCGAACCTCGCGCTGAAATTTCAAAGCGATGCCTCGCTCTGGATAGGATCTGTATAGAGATATATATATATATATATATATATATAATAAAAACACACACACACACACACACACACACACATATATATATATATCTATATAGATATATAAACACACACACACACACACACACCACACACATATATATATAGATATATATCTCTATATATATATATATATAAACACACACACACACACACACACACACATATATATATATATATAGATATATATATATAATTATATGGGATATTTTCACAAATGGTGTATGAACTTTAGGCCATTCTACATTTTGGTGTACCAACTTTCAAAACTATCAGAATGGTGTATCAAGTTTGCTCCAATATTTCATTTTGGTGTACGCCGTTAAATTTTCCGTTATCTTTGCAAAAAAAAAAAAAATTTCCGTTATCTTTCCTTTAGCTTTGTCAGTTTTTTTTTTTTTTTTTTTTTTTTGTAAAGATAACGGAAATTTAACGGCGTACACACAAATGAAAGATTGGAGCAAACTTGATACACCATTCTGATAGTTTTGAAAGTTGGTACACCAAAATGTAGAATGACTTAAAGTTCATACACCATTGGGATATTTTCCCTAATTATATATATATATATATATATATATAAAAACACACACCACACATATAATAATATATATATATATTTATTATGGCGGTAATGCATATATATCTTTTCTATTATATATAACAACACACACACACATATATATATATATATATATATATATATAAACACACACACAAATATATATCTATGTGTGAGTGTGTGTATATATATATATATTTATAAACACACACACACATATCTACACATATATATATATATATATATAATATTTTACGGGCTTTTACGGGCCGGGCCTAGCGGGCCTTTGGCGGGCCGGGCCGGGTTTTTGCGGGTTTTTTGTCTGGCCGGGCCGGGCTAAAAGCCCTCAGGGCCGGCGGGCCTTCATCGGCCCACTTGATCCGCGGGCTTTTTGATGAGGCCTAAACTTTTGGTACCTGACAAAAAAAAAACATCAATACGGTACCTGAGGTTCTTTGCCCGACCGAAGATTAGTACATTTGGCCGTTACCCCCATTACGGAGCTTGCTAGTTGGCAAATTTACAGGGGTAATTTAGTCCCTTCACTCACTCCCGCCCAAATTAGCAGTTATACTTTCCCGCCAGACTTTTTTTTGGACTTTAGTGACTTTTACCGCCAAATTACTCAGCCATACAATTAGAATGTGGCGCCAAAGTTGAAGAAAAAGGAGGGCTGTTGAAACTATAGATCAGTTTGGTACCTAAGGTTTTTAGCTCGACAAAACATAAGTACCTGTAATGGAAAATATTCATCCTGCTAGAAATGACAAACTGAAATGCACATAACATGAAACAAAGCTTGCATTTTCATAGGGTTAAAGGCAAATGCAACATTCAAAATACATATGTTTGAGGCAAATGCAACATACAAAATACAACATCTATGAAACCATTGTCTAGCAAGCTATACCAAAAACTACATTTTCAGCTAACACATCCTATTCAGATTCATTGTTTGCTGATAGAGGGGGATTTGCTGGTCTAGATTTTCTGTTAGCAAGCACTTTGAACCTTCTGGTTGTGAAACCAGTTCTGAAGGAGCTGCCTGAAGCAGTAGCAATCTGTGATTCCTGGGTTGTGACATAAGCTTGTTGGGAGTCTTGCACATTCTGGAGACTTGTGGCTCCACTTGGTCAGCTTCTTGAGGATCCTGCTGCAAAACTTCCTCATTTTCTGGTTGCTGCACTGCCTCATCTTCTTGTTGTTGTTGCAGCTGCGCATTCTCACCTTGCTGCAATTCCAAAAACATATAATTTAAGTTTCCCAATCATAACTTGTGAACCTACAAAATGATATGGACAGTGTTACCTGATTCCTCACCTTGCAGGTCCTCATGTTGTGGCCCTTCTTCTTACATATTCCATAAGTGACCTGTTGGTAATAGACATTAGGCAGCTTCTCTGCTCCAGGTGGTGGGGCTACTTCACCTGTTAAACCAGTTGTAACAAGTAAAACAAAGTCATATATAACTCATCATTTGACAACAAAGTTAACATAAAAATTGGAAAAGAACAGAATAAAAATTAGCTAATAGGAAGTATGACTGACTAGGTTCCTTGTTCCTTGACATTTTCGGCCTCCCAGGTTGCCTCCTATAAAGAGGAGGTGCAATGGGCCTATCACTACTAGCAAAACAATAATTACCCATAGATTAAGACTATCACACGGATTTCAGTGTGTGATGGCTTTTATCCATGATACACGCACAAATTGAGTTACCGTGTGGTTTAGAGGGGGAAGGGGTAATGCTCATCTAACACGGATTATTTTGTCTGTGTGAATATTAGACGTGGGCCCCACTATCTTTCCATAAATATAAATTACCGTAATAGAACGCAATTCGTGTGAACAACTCTATTTCACATGGATTTCTGTGCCAAATGTGTAAATTGTATTTCACACGGATTTCTATTAGAGCAACTCCAACAGCTTCCCTATATCTTAATTTTTTCTCCATTTTAGGGAAAAATTTGGCTGTTTTGCTCCAACAGATTCTCTATAATTATCCCTAAAATAGAGATAGTGATGAGAGAAAAAACAAAATTCCCTATATTTACAGCAATCTGTAAAATTTTAGGGAAGGATTTAGGGAATAATTATGAAATCTCTAAAATAGAGAATCTGTTAGAGTTAAAGCAGAAATCTTTTTGGAGCTTTTACTTTTTGCTTCCCTATAATAGAGAAATGATAGGGAAGCTATTGGAGATGCTCTTAACAACTATATTTCACACAGATTTCTGTGCCAAATATATAAACTCTATTTTACACTGAAATCTGTGTCAAAACCTATAACATTGTTGACATAGATTTTCGTGTGAAATCTATATAATCTAAGTGACAGCATTTAAAAAAAAATTACTAATTAACCTGCAACCTGAACATAATAATACTTTTATTTTTCTACAATAAATATACTTCAAATATTTACAATAAAATGAACAAAAACTGAATCGAAAATATTAAAACTTTACATTCATAGCAAGATGTTCTTTAAATTTCTAGCAAAATACATTTCATATGAAGGTAAATTCTTGGATTACAATAAACAAGGCAGTTTTCTAGAATCCATTGTTGTTTAAGGTGGAATATCACTAAAATTTTCCCCCTTTAACAACATAATCCTTGTCCAAGAATAATTTTCATCAAAATACTTTGAGAACAAACTTAAAGTATGCAAAAACATAACCATCAAACTAGATAATGGTAGGTGAAACTAACCCTTTCAGTTCAGCTACGATTCTGGCACAGTTTGAGGCATTTCGAGTCGATACATATCCTTGATAGGTGGGGTTGGAATCGCAGGTCTATTGCATTGTGGTTGGACTGCTACAAGCTGTGTCATTGGGTCGCTATCTACTTGTGGTGCCGTTTCAATCCCTAAAAAACCAGCTTCTTTCATCCATCTAACAATTTGAAGTCTTGCGAGTTCATTCACCTTCCTTGCATTCTCTTCCATAGCTGCCTCCTGCTGCTTCTTAAACTCCTCCATTTGAGCGGCGAAACGTTTGTTCATCTCATCTGATTCAATCCTAATCCTTTCCTCCCTTTGGGCAGCTTCTTGTCTTTGTTTTTCAGTCTCACTCCTCAATCTTGCAGTCTCCAAGCGTTGTTCCTCAATTGTTGCTTTCATTGCTTCCATAGTGGCTGAAATACTTCTTTTCTCGGTATGAATGTACGGAACATCACTCGGTTACACTTCTCTGGCCTAAGAACCTCTGTATAGATGTCTTCTCTAACTTGTGGAGTAATATCAACATTTAACTTCTTTCTCTCCTCTTCAGCCTTCTCCAAATCTTGCTGCATTCAAGCATGAAGTTAATTAAAAGTACATAATCTAGATTGTTGCAGCTTTAAATTGGTATATAAACTACATAGACCAAAGCCTATCTGATTTGCAAAGATTGTAATTATAAGCATGGGCCCTATAAGCATACTGCATTTTCTGAAATGCTAATAATACTGCATTTTCCCCCTTCTTTTCAAGCCCAGTATTACTTGCAAATAAAGTCTAAACATACTGAAATAGCAATCAAACAGTTTAAAAGGAAAATTCATAAAACTATGCAATCATATGTCTAAACTATTATTTATATTATGGATAGCAGATTGAAATAAAACAGTGCAATCATTCTACTAGTGTAAACATGAAGAACATTTGAACTTAATAAAGATTATATAACTTGATTCAACCATAGGCATCCACAATAGGAATATCTCAATTTTGATACTCACCACTGCTTTGGTAGATGCAGCATCAACATACTCATTTTGATTTCCTTTCTTACGGTGTGTTAACTTGAAAATTTCCAACTTATCAGGTTCTTCCTCAACCCCATTCTCAACTTGCTGCTCTTCATAATGTACACATTATTCAAATCAATATCCATTTATAGGAAGTGGCATAACAAATAAATGAACATTACAAAGCAGAAAACAAGAATCAAAACAATACTCACCCATTCATAAACCACCGCTGGAAAAGTCCTTGTGCCTGTACTGTGATGCATTACCCACTGCAATCGATTACTTACATTTATGATAGCTTTGGTCTGTTAAGGAATATACAAATATATATATATATAAAATTATTTTGCTAGTTCATATGGATTCTATTCACATCTATATTATTTAATGTAATGTACACATTTGATTCATTACCTTAGTATCCTCATCATCACTGCATAATGAAAAAATCTATTAAAAAAATGCACATGATGAATGAATCAACTATCGCCTTATATCTTCTTTCCTAAGGTGTAGAACCTAACCCATTCGGAAATGACATATTATGTATATCCCTATGATCCCTAAATCGTCGCTACATATTATTGAAAAATTCGGCAGCACTCCGCCTATGATCCTACATGTGCACGGACTTAATATGTACAGCAGGATTATAGGGTTGGGCGGTCGAATTTTCCAATAAAATGTAACAACGAATGGGTATTATAGAATATACATAATACGTCATTACCAAACTCGCCTTATATCTTCTTTCCTAAGGTGTAGAACCTAACCCATTCGGAAATGACATATTATGTATATCCCTATGATCCCTAAATCGTCGCTACATATTATTGAAAAATTCGGCAGCACTCCGCCTATGATCCTACATGTGCACGGACTTAATATTCACAGTAGGATCATAGGGTTGGACGGTCGAATTTTCCAATAAAATGTAACAACGAATGGGTATCATAGAATATACATAATACAATTACCAAACTGTCCAAAAATGGGACAATTTAAGGGTTTGGCATGGAGGCCTCAAATTCCAATACCAAATCCTTAAACGGGTACTAAGTTTCTGTGCAATGCAAAAGTATGCACATTCTAGGAAGATGAATGGTATAATTTTTTCAAAGAAAATCAATTGGTATAAAATTATACCTATATATTTTCTTTGAAAAATTTAAACCATACCACTCTAAGCATTGAAGTAGTAAATTCTAATCATTTATAATTTTATATCACATACTAACAAATCAATCAACCTATTTATGATCATTTTAGTTTACATACACAAATCTAAAATAAGGATCCAATCAATAAATTTTAAAGAATATGGCTATTATTATCAATATCATAAAAATGAATAAACCATCAAACCTACTTACAATATACATGATGAGATGGAGAGAAGTTGAAATACAAACCTGAAAAGAGAATCAACAACAATAAGGAGCATAACATCAGCAGCTGGTTTAAGCTCTGATAAGAAGAACAATGGCCAAATTTGATCAATCTGCTAATTATAAGCAGAATTGCCACTGAAATCAGTGTGAAATACTTACACATTTGCAACTGATTTCCATGTGTATTTACCTCGGTAACCACTAACTGTCATGTTAATTGTCAGTAGATTATTTACACGAAATTCTGTGTGTAGTATCATTTTTCACACGGAATTCTGTAGCTAACTGTTCTTTTCACACTGATATCTGTGAACATTTTCACACAGATATTCGTGTATTACTCATTTCACACAGAAATCTGTATAAAATACTTATTGTAACTGAAATATGTCCCTCTGTGTTTCACATAACAAAAAAAAATTAATGATTCCGAAATAAATTAATTTGTAATACGTACAGAAATCAGTGTGAATTGATTTTCACACAGATATCCGTGTAAAAATATTTTAGCATTTATACAGACATCTGTTACTATTGTTTATTCACACGGATTCTGTCGATATTGTTATTGTATAAATTACTGTGGGCCAAATTATGCTCTTTTCACACGGATATCTGTGTCAACATTTCACATACATATTTGTGTATTACTAATTTCACACAGAAATCCGTATCAAATACTTATTGTAACGGAAATCCGTCCCTCCATAATTCAAATAACATAAAAAATTAATGATTTCGAATTAAACTAATTTATAATACGTATAGAAATCAGTGTGAATTGATTTTTACACATTTATCCGTATGAAAATATTTTAATTTTTACACAGATATTTGTTACTGTTGTTTATTTACACGGATTTCCGTTGATATTGTTATTGTATAAATTATTGTGGGCCCAATTATGCTCATTTCACACGGTTATCTGTTAGTATTTATATTTTGCACCGATATCTGTGGCTTTTATCTACAGTAAATCCGCGTGTGTTGTTATTTTGCTAGTAGTGTATGTATCTTGTCCCACTCTGCCACTCTAGCTATTGGAAAAAAAGAGAGGCTCATATGGCTTCATATAGGTGTCCTTGGTGAAGTATTCATGCACAAAATCATCATGCCTCATGCCTTTACAGTGAATTGTAGCTACTGCATGCCCACAGGGTACCCCAAAGATGTCCCATCCCTTACATGTGCAGGTCCTTGCATCCAATGACACTGAATGTGCAGCCACCACACCTGAGGCACATGCTACCCCTCTGCCTTGAATCTCAAAGATGTTATTACTTGAACTGATAGCCCTGTACTCATGGCTAAGCTCTGCATTCTTCCTTAGCTGTTTTTCAATCCTTGGCCCAACATTACACCTCCAATTAGGACCAGATTGTCTTCTATTAGCTAATCTCAACATAGTGGTAGCTCTAATGTCTTCCAAACAACTAAGAATGGGCTTCTTCCTAGCTGGTAGGATGTTTTTGTTGAAACTCTCTGAATGGTTGTTTAACAGAATATCATACTTGAATTTGGGGTGAAAGTGTGACTTTGACCAATGTTGTGCAGGTTTGTCCATGCACCATTGCCAACCAGAAACTGATATTTTCTTCATGTCCTCCAAAGCATCCCTAAACTGATTCATTGTGTAGCTTCTAGCAATAGCCCACAGTTTCCGTTTCAGTTCCAATCCTAGCAAAAGGAATACAAACAAATTGTTACACACATGTCCTTTCAATCACAAACAAGGAACCAAAGTAATAAGATAGAGAGATGCACACCTTGATGTCCATCTAATTTGAAGTTATTGTGAAGATGTCGCACACAATGCCTGTGTGCAGCTTCTGGAAATAACTCCTTTATAGCCTGCTCAAGCCCTTTTTGCTTGTCACTCATGAATGTGTAATGAGTGCTGTGATGTATGTCCAAATGCTCCCTCAAGAATTCCAGAAACCAAGTCCAAGTCTCCCTTGATTCTACTTCCACAACTGCCCCAGCAACTGGATAAATCCCATTATTCCCATCAATCCCCACAGCTGAATGCAACTGGCCTTTGTGAACTGATTTTAAATGACACCCATCTAATCCTATATAGGGTCTGCACCCCTCCCTCCAACCCTTCTTCAATGCAACCATGCATATGTAGATCCTTTGGAACCTTATAACATCTCCATCAAGTTCAGTGTGAATCCAGACAGAGCTTCCAGGATTCCTCTTCTTCAGCTCTCTAGCAAATTGTACTGATCTGCATGGCTCCCTTGTGCAAGCTTAAGTCCCTTCACCCTTGCTCCATAACACATTTGGTAATCCACCTCCATTTCAAAATCCCTATTGATTGCATTCTGCATCCCTTCCCTTGACCAATTAGGATCACTCATAAAAAATTCTTGATACTCTTCGGCAATAAAAGGTGCATGCATATTGTAACGTTCCTTATCTTAATTTACCTGTTTACTAGTCATTTGGACGGTAAACGACAACTACACTAGTACAAAAATTGAATCAGACAACGGCTAAAAACTGTCGTCTGATACGGAGCTAATTGTCGTATATCTCGCTGACGTCTGATGAAACATGATTTAGAGAACCGTCGTCTGAAGAACTCGGCATCCATGTCGACAGCATGTCGACAGGCTGTCGATAGCATGTCGACAAAATTAAATTATTATGTGAACTTTACTCAGACAACCGGCAACTTAAGAACCCGTTGTATGATTGTGATTTAGAAGTCATTTTTTTTTTTATAACCATTGTGTGACTGTTATTCACACAACAGTTTTTTCATAGCATCTATGATCTGTTTTGCATTCAGACGACAATTTTAATTTTGAGGCTATTGTAAATATTGTGTACATATGACAGTTTTGTGTGGTTATTGTTGTACTAAAAGAATGATTCAATGCATTATATATGCTGGAAGAGGAATCAAAAATGACCAAATTAACAGTAACTGATCAATTTATAGAAAATGTTATAATCTACATCATGCATCAAAATAGATTGTGCAAAGCTAATCTTTTATACACGAAAGGAGTACGTCTAATAGTACTCTCCTAGCAATATACATCCAGAAATTTACTTAAGGAGTCTAGCTTTGCAAGCTTTGCTGCTCTCATGGCCTCATTGGAACAAAACCTTGCTTTATTGCATATAAACACTTCCTGACACCCAACCTTCGCAATGCCATCTTTTCCTGCTAAGTCTACCATACAGCTGAGCGAGTCTGTTCCAAAGAAGTAACAGCAAGAGGATGAATGTTTTTCAATCAACAGTACCAATCACTAAAGAAATAAAGTAATAGGTAATCCTAGATCAACAGTAGCAGATAATACTAACAAAGTTATAACCCATTACATGGAAACTTGACAATGTTATAACTTTATGATCCGAAACACAAAGAGCCATTAGCACACCTTCAGAGAGTAACTTTTGGCAGAGAGAGCTCCAGTTTTAGCAACCAAGGATTGTCCAACTCTTCTAGTGGAACAGAGGGACAATGAATAACAATCACAATTAGAAAATTTTACTCTTTTGAGAAGCAAATCAAAAGCAAATTACTGCATAGAGGAGTGACATATACACGTGCTGAGCATAAAAGTGGCTACACATGAAAAGGTTACATTAACTGACAACAGACAAAGAATTGAAGTGTAGGACCCCAAGAAGCAAGAGGTAAGGCATAGAATTATGAACTAATTGAATGAAATGTAAGAGTTGGAGCGAAAGACAAGGAATTGAAATAGAAATTGAAAAGACAAAAAGTGTGGAAAGAGCATGCAATAGCAAAACCAGAGAGCGTCAAAGCAGGTGGAGCACGATAAAGTACACAGGGTTCAATATAAACTTAACCTGACGGCATAAAAATGCAGGAATCTGAATGATATCTACAACTTAATTTGCCAACTTCTTCACACTAGGAAAAGAAAACAACATTGATAAATGTGAGAAACAACTTATGATCAGTGCGAATTTTGCTTGCTGAACATGGGAATCTAAAAGATGAACAAGGACCTGTATAAACTCGTGTACATTTGTAACTATAGGGAGGTCAAAAGCTATTTTAACCTTCTTAAGGATCTGAAAGTAAAAGGGTAAAATCAAGAGAAGTGATCACACCAGAAAAACAAAATAATAAATTAATGATCTCTGTAGATAATTAAATGTACGTATCCAGTTACTGTAACAAAAGAAAATCTACTTCAGAAAAATTTGGCCACGATTTTTGTATGTCTTGGTAGTATTGCAGCTGAGCTATTACAAGCTTAAATAGATCACTAAATGTCATGAGAGAACTTTAAAGGGCAAGAACACATGAACAAACCATGATGGGAAACTGATCATGGATACTGAATTCGAAGCCTCAAAATCCAATTGTAGCTAATAATCTATATGAATTTACTGATATCTAGCATATTCTCTATGTTTATTTGCATAGCAAAAAATGCAAGTTGTATCTTAAAATGAATGACAACAAACGCTGCCTATCAGTTTATCACCTTTAACCCTTCAGCCATGCCAGGGCCCCGGAATGATTTTGAGGATGTACGGTTAGCTTTGTCAAAGCTTGACTTGAACAGTGGCAATCCAACTCTATAATATTGGAAAACAGATTGTCTATCTTAGCAAAAACCATCAAGATAGATTATGAATACACTCTAATCTTAGCACATAGAAGATACATAGTAATCTCTTTACTTTTCTTACTTTTCTCAATATAATCAAACTGGAGAGGACAGAGTTCTCCCTTAAGCGTTAGAATAATTGGTCGAGTTTGACCTTCTCCTTGCTCTTAAAACTAAGATTATAAAAAACACTCTAACTGAAAATGCAACTGGTATGAAACCAGATAAAACAAATAGAGAGACATGACCTTCTACTCCATAGAACCTATATATTGAAGCCTATTTTCTTCAACCCCATCATCTTTTATACCAAAATAAAAATTAATCAAACTCATTTTCTTGAGCTAGTGTCTCAGAGTTCCAAAGAAAAGAAGCATACTTTGTCGCAATAGTCTTTATGTGCTTGGCCATCCGGAAAATTTGCTCCTTTGATTCAATCACCTTCGGACCCGCTAATAAGAAAAACTGTTCTACAGACGTTGAGATCGAACAAAAAAAAAAGCGAAGTAGGACCAATCAAACCCGCTATTAGGACCTTATTGCAATGTATGTTCTTATGTTTTCATTATTGACATATGCATACTCAACCAGTAGAAATTTTCATAACTAATGAAACATAGTGGGTTTACTTCCTCCAATGACTATCAGTACAAATAAAATTTGCAATGAATCTTTGGCCTACAATGGAGCAATTGGATATTAAAGCTGACCAACTGAAATAGAAGAAGGCTTAAACTGAGATTATGTAGAGCCATATTATCAGAGCTTTCAAACATTTCAAGTAATAGTTATGTATTTTCACTTTCCTCCTTGACAAACAATTTCATCGATATTAAAGCTATTACATGAAAACTGCATGGTACATTATCTTTTGGAAAGAAAGGGACTCACTTGACTTTGGAGCAGATTTGTTTCTCTTGAGATGAGCTGCTGCAATGTTGAATTGCTGATACTTTCAGTATATGCAGGTATCAATCTTGCTAACAAAACTAATTAAGACTAACATTGTGCAATTATCAACCTCCTGATAGCTTCTTATCCCTCCACAGGAAAACATCAGCCACTGCATCATACAGTTCATGTCATTAGACAACAAAATTCAAATTCTTTGCAATACAATAGGTGATGAAAAATAAACCAAGGTAAATAAATAGGTTCAGCAACTATAAATAACTAGAAAAAATACAAGCCATGCTCATAAAGATTGTGTACAATAATTAGGTTCAAAGCCTTGGTTCGATTAAAGAAACTGAAAAACCTATTATGAACTTGTAACCCACCATCAGTCCTAATAACATGTCTCCCTTAGAATAAATCACTCAATTAGACACTGAGCAATAGCTAGAGCTTCTCCATGTGTGGGCTTATTCTGAAAAGAAAACATTGATCAGAATGCATAGAAAACACTGGTTTGTAGTCACATTTGAACAAAGACAAAACCTTTTCTAAACCTTTCAAACTGAAGTCAAGTTTCAGGGCATGCTTTGCATGTCTAATCTGACTCACTAAAGATCGAGGACAGAAAAATATGTGTAAAGGTTCTCAAATCAATTGCTTGCAACAATAAGCTGCAAGTTTGAGAAAATTTCAGAAAACTGGTAACAAGCAAGAAAATTTCACCAACAATTAGTCTTTCAGTGATTTCAAGCAAAACTTTCCAGATTTGAAGTAGACATGCAAAGCTACTATTTTGCAAAGTTTCATACAAATCGAAGTTCAAATGAAGGGTCAAACAGGAATCTAAAATTGACAGAAACGCTGATTCTGCAGAAATCCTGAAACAGTGCAGTAACTTCAAAATAGCACAAGTAACTCAATTTAACTCCGTTTTTTGTGAAACAAAGCTCAAAATGACCATTGAAGAGTCTACTTTAAGCTATCAAAAACTGAGAGTAAAACAAGGAGTATAGGTTTTTCGAAAATCATAGAACAGCCCACTGGTTCAGCTTGGGTGTTGTCTTTGAGGCATAACATCAAACACTTGGAGTGCAGTAACTGATCTTTGATCTTTTCCAGTCCTATCCATCCTAATGGGTTTACCAAAATGTAATAATCAAAAGTGCATTCCATTACAACCTTGAATAGCTTTAAGAGCTGGAATTTAACTGAAAATAGAAGTTCTTACGAAAAGAAAGTAGATTTTGTTCAAGGAAAACCTAATTTGTGTTTAGCCCAAACTCTAGGTTACTTGACCTAGTGGTAATAGGATTTAATTAGAAGGATCTAGAATCCTAATCAATGTAGAATTACTTTCCTTGTATGATTGAGATTCTATGCATTGTAATCCTCTATATAAAGAGGCCCCTATTATCAATGAGAATACACAGCAAATTTCTCCCCAATTCAGTTTCTCTACAACACGTTATCAGCACGAGCCCTAACCCTAGCCCTAAAAACCAAAACTCTTCTCACCAAAACTACCGCAAGCTCCTACCCCTTGCTAGCCATGCCGTACACTTCCCCTGCAGCCCTTGCCCACCCGTGTGCCGCCTACTGCCCCTGCAGCATTGCCGCACGCCTGCTGCCACCTGCAGCACAACAGCACGCTCGTTCCTGTGCAGATCAGGCTGCTTGCACACCCCGAAACATCTTTTTCGAGACCTCTGATCAAAATCCTTTCTTCATCAAAGTTGTTCATCTATGTCTATTCTATTTGACCTCCAAATTTCAGACATATTTGAGTCTTTTTGAGACCTGTACACCATTCGAGGTGGGAGCTGTTCAGCATGCTCGTTCCTGTGCATATCAGTCAGTTTGCAAGCCCCGAAACGTCTAGTTCAGGAATTTAGATAAAAATTCTTCCTTCATCAAAGTTGTTCACCTATGTCTCTTCTATCTGACCTCCAAATTTAAGCCCAATCGGAGTAGTTTTGTGACCTGTACACCAATCGGAGTGGGAGCTGTTCAGAAGTGAATCTGCTCCGAATTTCAACAAGTTTGATTCGCCTAGGACTGAAGCTCGTCTGCAATCCTACAACGAGGATCGAATATGCTCTGCAATCCTACAACGAGGATCAAATACGCTTTGCAATCCTAAGAGGTATGGTTTACTAAAAGTTCCCGTTTTTGAAGTTTTTTTTTTCAATTTCTTCTTCTTTTCTCGGGGACTTCCAACATCCCTTCTTCTACCCCCCTTTCTTCTTCATAGGGGAGACCAAAAGCCGAACTGTGGGGGTTCGTGCTCACTCCAAGCTTGGAGCTTGTAGAGTCCTCCAAACTTAGAGTTTGTTGAGAAGAAAACGATCGACCACATACATCGTTGTTTCGATCTAATCCAAAACCCCTCTTGGAATCGGATTTTCTTGGAAGCGACTACGCTCAGAAAATTCATAATTTCTTGGAAGCGACTACGCTCAGAAATTTAATAGTTTTTCGTGGTAGCCTTTTCCGCTCCGAAACTAACCCTAATTTCTTGTTCTCTTTCAGGATGAGTAACCTGAACAAATTGGACTTTGCTCCATTGGGAACAACTGGCTCTGGATATCACAGGTGGGTTCGTGATATCCGCCAGCATCTCAAGGCTATAGAATCCTGGATATGATTCTCAGCCTAGCCAGGACGTGCTAACTGTTGAGCAAGCTCAAGCTTTGGAAACAAATAGAGCAGCCTTATAGGCAAATAAGGAGAAAGCCATCATCCTAATGACTCGTCATATGGATGATTCGCTCCAGTACGAGTATATGAATGAAGAAGACCCCAGAAGGTTGTGGGTCTCACTCGAAGAAAGATTTGGCAACGTCCGTGACTCCTTGCTTCCTGACCTAGAAGTGAGATGGCATAGCCTCCGCTTCTGTGATTTCAAGACAGTTCTTGACTATAACTCGGAAGCACTTCGCATTAAATCCTTAATGGAATTCTGTGGTAAAAAGATCACAGATGCGATGTTGATTGAGAAGACTCTCTCTACCTTCCCCGTCTATGCATTGATGGTTGCTAAGAACTATCGAATGGATGTAAATGCAAGACGGATCACAAGGTTTCATGAGCTCATTGGAGCTATGAATGTTGCTGAAAAGCATGACAATATCCTTGTGAAGAACTATAATTCGAGATCCGTGGAAACAGAACATATTCCAGAATCCAATTATAGTCGCACCTCTAAGAGAGGGCGCCAAGAGCGAAACCCTAATCTTAGGGATACTTCTGGACGTTCTATCCATATAATCGCTCTACTTGGGAAGGTAACCGCCAAAATAGGCGAACACGGAACCGAAGAGGTCAATGTGGAAAGAGAGAGGGAGGCAACGCCTCTGGCCATGTTGGTGGCGCCACCAACACTAAGAGCCATCTAAATGACGCTTTCAAAGCGCCTCAATCAATGGAGTCTGAGCAAAGAGATGTATGTTCTCGATATGGAGTATCCAATCATTGGGCACACATTTGTAGAGCTCGTGAAGAACTTGTCACCTCCTACAAAGCATATTGTGAAGCAAGAGAAGCTCACTATGTGGAACAAGAAGATCAAGAAGATGATCTAGAGTGAAGGGTTGAAGACTACAAATCTGGCTGGGATCAATAGATCGCCAATTCTGTTTAAGTCTTTATTTTCCAAGAGATGTAGGCGATTGCCATATTACTTTTTATTGGATTAGATTTTCTTTGATCAAAGAAACAATGATGTACTCCGTTGGCTTATGAATAAAATTTCGAGTTCTTTTCATTATGACTCAATTTTGATTCTGAGCATATTACTTTGTGACTACGATGGCTGGGCCATCAATATTAATTCAAGGACATGGAATAGCCCAAGTTCCACTTGCCAAATGGCACCTTGATTACAGTTGTCACAGAAACTCTCGCTCTTAGGGAAATCGTACCCTATGAATAGCCAACGAATTCCATGCGAAAATGCATGTAGAGAACGGAAATGTATTCCTTTGCATTACCTCTAATGATTGCGAACAAAGACGCATCTTAGAGAAGTTTATGTGTCTCTCTAGTGGACTTTATGTCACTATTCGAGTTATTAAATCCAATAAAGTTATGAGAGAAGATCTCTTGGATTTAGACACATATTGGCTTTGTCATGACAGGATAGATCCGTCTACAAAAAGACTTCACACGGACATCTTTTCTCTCGAGCGAAACGAAGCATGAATCAAAAGTTGATTCTTAGACTAACTATGACCGACGCTGCTGCCTAGGGCACCGCCTCTGTCCACCACCAGCCTAGGGCTGGCGTAGTCCCTATCCATGACTCCATGGATGGCGTCCATCATGGTGATGGCGCCCTAGGTGATGCTGCAATCACCAACTTGCTTCACAATAGCGTTTCAGACGCTCAGGCCTAACCAAAATTCTCATTGGTTGCTTCTAAAGCCTCTCGCTCGTTTTACTAAGCCCGTTCCTTAGGGAAATTAGGACTGAGACCGTCCTATGCAAAGGATATGACAATACTCATTCTGTTCTTACAAAGAATCCGTAGGGATTTTGTGGATTGATTCAACCAACTTGCGGACGCTTAAATATTTTATGATGTTGGTTGACACGCAAACACGCTGGTCACGTGTTGTGCCATTGTCCACCTATAAATGCTGCTTACGCTACACTCCTAGCACATATCATGTGACAACGGGCTCACTCCCCGAATCATCCTATTCAGTCAATTGGATTTGACTATGCTAGAGAGTTTACATCGAACGACTTTCGATGGATATTGCAATGGGCTTGATGTTGGACATCATTCCCATGTCACACCCAATTGGTCTCGCGGAAATGACTACGATGGTAGTCCGAACATTGGTAATGCGCACCAATCTTCTTACATCCGCTTGGGGTGATGCAATATCGCATGCAGCTATGCTAATTCGTCTACGACCTACCGCCACTCAATGTACCTCTGCGTTACAGCTAGTGACTGGGTACACGTCTTTTGTACTTACGCACATTTGAGTGAGCCATTTATGTGCCAATTGCGCCGCCACAGCGCTCTATGATGGGTCCTTACAGACGAATGGGCAACTACGTTGGATTTGAGCTTCCAACAATCGTCCGCCACTTAAATGCCCTTGCTAGGCGATCTCATTACCGCTAGATTTGCGGGTTGTCACTTTGATGAGACAGTCTTCCCGTCGTTAGGGGGAGATAAGAACACGGATGTTCAGCAGGAACGACAGGAATTGTCGTAGTCTGTCCCCACTATGTCTCATCTCGATCCCTATTAAAGTGACGAGATCACACAAATATGCTGCAAACATGCCTGCAAGGAAGGACGTCCCTACGAGAGGACGTAGCGCCACCCTACACGGAGGTAGGCATGGCGCCAATGCCAAAGAGAGTGGCACTCTGGCGTTACAGGCCATGGCCCCAGCTAGGATGCGTGGGAGGCCCGTGGGTTCGAAGGATACTTTGGCACATTCCAATCCTTTGATCATCAAGACTCAAAATCCGTCTCATGAGTATCTTCCGGGTTATGGTTATCGTTGGGGGACGCCTCAACGTCAGAACCTATTCCTGAGAATATAGAGCTCTATGAAAACACTAGTGTACATGAGACGTGGGATAGAAACTCCATCAGAATTGATGATGTAGTTGCGTATTTTGTTGCGCATGAGTTTTTGAGTTAGATGATATCGAACCACGCTCCGTTGATGAATGAATGCCAACGTAGAGAGTTTTTGGCCTAAATGGAAATGCGATCCAGGTTAAGATGGATTCTCTAACGAAGAGGAAGGTTTTCGAGCTAGAGATGCCAACACCTCCTAACATAAAACCTACTAATGGTCTTCGTTAGAAAGCGTAGTGAGAAAAGAGATGGTAATCTCGCCTTATGGCGCAAGGCTTCTCACAAAACGCCCTGGAATCGACTACGATGAGACATATTCTCTCGTAATGGATGTCATTGCACTCCACTACCCTGTCAGTTTGGTAGTTTCCGAATAACTGAACATGCAGCTTACAAATATGGTCACTACGTATCTCTATAGGGATCTAGATACGGAATATACATGAAGGTTCATGGTGAACTTCATTTACCCAAGTCAAGTGGCTCTAGACCATGGAGCGCGTTTACAAAGAGGTTGAAACGCTCACTAAAGTGACTACTTGATTGGGAAGGGATATGCCCACGTGTTTCTATAACAAGTTTCGGATTCTATCGCGGTTCATGTTGGACATGATCTTCATTAGAAGCCCTTAAAGAGTTAAGGGAAACCGCTGAACACTTGAAATCCGAGTTTGAGATGAAGGATTTTGGGAGAACACGATTATGTCTCGGTTTGGAACTTGAGCATCGTGTCGATAGATGCTTAGGCATTTTGACAAGGTCAAGCCTTCAAGCACCCCCATGATCGTCCGTAGTCTTGATCCTGAAAAGGATCCTCTTCGTCTAAGGATGATGACGAAGATGCGCTAGGGGAAAATGCCCTAGTTAGTACAATAGGCGCATTATTGTACTTATCTCAATGCACAAGACCGGACATCTCATATGTTGTGAACTTGTTAGCTAGATATAGCTCTGCGCCAACGCGACGCCATTGGATTGGTGTAAAAGATATCTTTCGACATTGAGTTGGATGATTGATATGGGCTTGTTCTATCCCTACAAAGAGATGATGGATTCGGACCCATCACACACAGGAAACTCCGCCAACGCTGGCCTGCGTTCTCTATCCCCATCCAAATCCAAAACGACATGTGTTTTGGAAGGTTTTGCTGATGTTGGGTATATCTTTGACCCACACAATGGTCATTCCCAATCCGGTTAAGTGTTCACCATGGGAAAAGACCGTGACATCTTGGAGGTCTACATAATAGACCCTAGTCGCTATATCTTCGAACAATGCAGAGATCATTGCTCTTCACGAAGTGGTTCGTGAATGTATATGGATTGGATCCATAATTACGCATGTTCGAACAGTTGTGGTTTGAAGTCTACCACAGATGAGCCTACGAGCATTTAGGATAATGCTACTTGTTTTGAACAAATGAGGCAAGGCTACATCAAAAGCGACAACACCAAGCATAATCAGCAACAACAGATCTCCTCGAGATCAAAGTGAACTAGGTTCGATGAGGACAGTGAGGCAGACTTGTTTACTAAGTCATTGCCCAATACCACGTTCGAGAAACATGTGGCAAGAATTGGCTTGCGGAAATTATCTGAACTCCCATGATCGTAGTCATCAGGGGGAGGTGCAGACATCAGGGGGAGATGTCTACATGTCGTCTCGAATCGTGAAGGGTGTGTGTGCTCTTTTTCCCCTTCGACCGAGGTTATTTTTGTCCCACTGGGTTTTTGTTACTCGGCAAGGTTTTTAATGAGGCAACGAGAGAAGCACCGTGTTTGGGCAACACAAGGGGGAGTGTTCAAGGAAAACCTAATTTGTGTTTAGCCCAAACTCTAGGTTACTTGACCTAGTGGTAATAGGATTTAATTAGAAGGATCTAGAATCCTAATCAATGTAGAATTACTTTCCTTGTATGATTGAGATTCTATGCATTGTAATCCTCTATATAAAGAGGCCCCTATTATCAATGAGAATACACAGCAAATTTCTCCCAAATTCAGTTTCTCTACAACAGATTTCTGGTATTGAAGCAAAATAGAGAGAAGCTCAGTGGTTTGAAATATCAAAGTCCTCCATTTTTTATGTCATAGTGAAATATGTGAATTAGAGGATGTTTACAAGACATGAAAGGCAATAGAAGACCTGGAGCTACAAAATTAGAAAAGTGCAGAAGCATATTTGATCAACCACAAGAACAATGAAAGAATCTTACTTTAGCTTCTTTCTCCACACCTTATTCTTGTATCCAGTGGCAAGTCTCTTGAGCATCGAGAGATACCTAAGAAATCCTACCATATTTCAAGATTAGCATCACAGAAAAAAAAAAAATTTAAATTGAACAAATCCTAACAATTTCTGCAAAATCAGAGGTACCCATAACTGAAAGGACGTGAAGAAATCGAAAAGTGGAACAAGAATGAGAGAAGAAGAGCAAAGAATTTTAGCAGAAGGCGAGTTCCAAGGTTTCACTATTCCAGAAGTTGCTGCAAGGAGACTAGGGTTTGAGGCAACTGAATCGAGCGAGCTATGCTTTTAGTAAATGAAACATAGAAAACGTCAAATCCAAAAAAAGATGTTTCACAAAGTGCTTACCACATATCTGAAAACAATGCGAAGTATCTCTAGATCCAACTCTAATAGAGAGAGTGCGAAACGGATAAAGATTTAGAGGATCCTAGCCACAAATCTGAAAACGATGTTGGAGCCCTACCAGTCTACCACAGTTAACTCAGAAAGGACCTCGGCATCAAGAGAGAGAGAGAGGCAGAGCTACGGTAAATGGAGAGGTGTGAATTGAGTCCTTTTGAATAAACACCAAGTACACAACTAAACCTAGATTACCTGAATGACCCGTGTCAATGACCAGAGGCACGAACCCTTATCTTCCCAAGTACTCGAACTGAATGCCCGTAATCTCGCCATAGCTCAGCTTCTTCAAACCTGGAGCTCTGACAACGACGGGAACCAGCTGTATGTGTACTCGCTTCACCTTCCCGGTGTTGGGCTTGTGGGTCTGATTCCACCCAACACGCTTGGCCGGCTGAGTCAGCTCCGAGTTCTGAGTCTTCGCAGATTTCGCCAATAGTGCTTCCCTCCAAGGGAATTGGCTCGATCTCAGTTCTAACAACTTCACCAGCTCAATCCCATTTGCGGTCAACAATCTCACGCAGAGAGATGAGATTGGTTAGAGAGAGAATGAGGGTTTTGGTTTTGGGTCTGTTGAGACTTGAGAGTGAGGTGAGGTCGAGAGTGAGGCGCTGTCGAGAGGGGGTTTTGGTTTTGGGTCAGTTTGTTATTTTTTTTGCTTAAGTGCTAGGGTTTCAGCTAGGTTTGTGAGGCCCTATTAAGTTGGACAAGGACTCACACAACAGATTTGTGTAAGAATGTGGTCTGAATGTAGCCATTTAAATTTGGGGTTTGTCTCATATCAATATAACTCCTGACTTTTGGGGAGTTGGAGAAAAATGGTGGTGGGAAATCTCCCTCATTTCTGTCAAACTTTTGATCAGACCACAGTTATATCATTTCTCATCGTATGATCAATACATGTTGGACAAAATTTGGGGTTTCATATGGGGTTTAGCACTACTTACATGTTGAGAAACTTGGCGCTCAATTTTTTTAAGGGACACACAACAGTTTTTATCTTAAACGTCTTCTGAACTAATTTCTAAGTTCCTATCAGACGACTGCTCTTACAAAAACGACGTTTGAAGAAAAAAATTTCAATCACACGACAGATAATTGCATAGCGTCGTCTGAGAGGTGTCGTCTGATTTGATTTTTGTAGTAGTGTATACTTTCATTTTTTTTTTTACTTTGTTTCAATACTTTTAGTGGCCCTAAAAGTTGACTTTTTGTTCGGGTTAAAATTTGAGAAAATGTTCTTCATGAAAGTTGTAGAGGACGTTAAACCGAGCGCGTGCATATGTGGTACGTAAAAATCATAGTTCGTATGTGAAAGTTATAAGCGGAAAATGGAAGTTACTGTTCATGGTAAGTAGTATAAATTCAAATTTTCTACTGTGGCCGGGTAATTTTCTCTCTCTCCTCCCCATGTGTTTTCTCTCTCTTCTCCGAGCTCTCTCTCTCTCTCCACTGCAACTCCGGCCACCTGGGGACGAACAACTAGCACCGTCGACTCCTTAACTCCTACCTAACCTCCCTACGGGTGCGTAAGGCAACTTTTTAATTTCGATTTTTTTAGCTAATTAAATCCTATATTTGTTGTAGAGGTTGAATTTGTGATTTTGGTGAATTTTGGAGAAATTTGATATCAATTGTGAATTTCCGAAGTTTGAAGTTTCGGAGGTCGAGTTATGGGAATCCGACCTTCGAATTTCCCTTGTTTCCTCTATGGAATACTTTAATCGATGGATAGACATTAGTGGTGAAGTTTTGCTAATCCGGAAAGAATTGGAGATATTGTTTACGAGGGGTTTTTGGGTTTCGTATTAGAATTGTAGTTATTTGTCGAATTGTTGTTTACGGAATATAATTGTGTACAGGATGAGGTACCGACTCATCGCTTGACGAAGATCCTTACGCTTGGATACAACGTTAGCCGTATATTGTGAGTGGACTTTTGTTTTAAACAATGATGCATGCGTTTGTTTCTTGAATTAATGGTTCACTTAATTATCATAATAATTGTTGAGCATATTATTTTTGTTTCGGATTATAATTTGGTTTATCAATTAGTTTTCCCTGCATGATTTTCGAACGAGAGTTTTCTACGCTCAAATTTGAATTTGTGATTTATATTGAATTTCGACAAAGTATTTTCCGAGGTGGTTTTCGGAATTAATTATATTTCTATTTGTCGATTTGAGATTTTTAAAAGGTTTTCGAAATGGGATTTTGATGGAATTGTGCTTTTTATTTATTTATCGACTTCCAGTTTTGGCATTGGGAATGCCTTAATGATGATTTGGATTTGGTTTTGTTTCTGATATACAATTTATAATTTGATCTCACCTTTCTGCTATTGATTTGAGATACTCTTGGCATGTGAGACACGTCGTTGGAAATTCTTTTGCGAGAGTTGGGGAAGAATTATGTATTTATGGATTTATTGGATTTCGAATATGTTTTCTTGTGCCATACTTTGGGGTGATTTTTATCATGCTAGCCTTGAGTCTGCCTTTGTGGCGACGTGATGAGATCACGGAAGCCCGTCCGCCTTTGTGGCATTGATTACTGTCTTTGTGATAGTAATGCTGAAGCCTAGTATCCTAATCGCTACACTTAGTGGCGTAAGGGTATATACGGGAGTATGAGAGTACTTTAGCCTGGGGAGGCTATCACCCGAGCATGGGAGGCTCACTCGTATGGCCATCATCTTCCCCTACATTTTATATTATTTTGACTAGCGGGGCTAGTCCAATTTTCCTTAACCAACGGAGTTGGCTTGTCTTTACGAGGTTCTTGATTTTAAAGATAAATGTTTTACCATTGTTGCATGCATCGAGTTTTTAAAGGAATAAATGTGGGAAAGCATAAAGTCCATTTTCTTTACAATTACTTATTTTTTGTCCACTCATGCTAACGTTTTTATGTAATTTCCCTTGGGCCATTCGGTTTCTAATGCCCAGTTCGCAGTGTAGCTGTTCGGCTTTAGGAGTTGAGACTTAGCACCACTGCTGTCATCTATCCTTCGTAGGTTACTTCTAACCTACTTTGTATATCGTTGTTCTTGTGGCTTTAGACTGCTCTGATAACCTTGGGACTTTTGCATTAATATTGTGACCTATGACTTGGTTGTAATTTGAGTTACTTGGATAATTTGATACTCTAAATTATGGAGTTGTTCGGTTTTGGGAGCAGGGTGGCTCCAGGAGTTTTTGGAGGATTGTTTAGAAGTGTGAATGTGTTTTTACAGGCTTTGGGCAGTCCATTTTTAGGGGTTACTCTGCCGAAATTTCAGTAGAGTTATTCCTAAGGTGGGCCCCACAGGGCCACTTCGGATTTCAGGGTAAAATTCGGGGCGAGTTCTGTCAATTTGGTATCAGAGCATTAGGTTGTTAGGTTCTGTAGACTCCTTTCTTTCCTACTACTTTATATGCTTAGTGGCGCCTAGTACCTCTCGAGTGATGGCCCGACCGCAGCGGATCCCCATCATATACTCTTCGGTGCTAGTGTATTCATTATGTATGTAAAGTAGATAGGTAAGGTCCTAATTCTTGAGCTTTGTTAACTTTATCTTGTTTAGGTGCTATGCCTCCTAGACGCCGAAGACGTGAGGAAACCCCTCCTGTTGATGATGGGGGAGATGCACCGCGGGATTTTACAGATGCGTTTAGGCAGGTCTTTCGGCAGTTTGCTGCCGTACTCCCCGGTTCACGCACTGACTATACTATGGAGCGTGATAGGAGACACGAGGCTGAGACCTTTTCCACTGCCATTACACCTGTGGATGCTCAGCGTTGGATTGATAGGATGGAAAGAGTTTTCACTCAGATGGACCTCCCTGAAAATAAGAAGGTAGGTTTGGCTGTACATTTTTTAGAGCACTCAGCTTGGCACTGGTGGTGCGGTGTTACCGGAGACGTTGGAGATGCCAACCATCTCACATGGGATCAGTTTAAGGCCCATTTTCGTGAGCCTTTCCACTTCCTCCTCATTCATGGATGCTTCAACATTATGAGGCCCATGCCCGTGCCTGATTTCTTCTTCACCTCCCTATCCAACCTCATTTTCATCAAGTCCTTGTGCATCCTGTTCTTGAGGCCCATGTCCATCCACATCTGGGTCAGGCCCACTACCATGTCCATTGGCATCGACTGTGTCATCATTGGGCCCATCACTTATGTCATCCAAGTCCACAAAAATAGTCTCTTTAGCGTTTCCCAAGTCCTCAGCGCCCAATGACTTTTCTTCCTCCTTATCATCAGATGGTACATTGGGCCCTTCCTCCACATCTTCAATCCACCAGCCAATGAACATAGCATGGTTCAGATTTTCTTCAAACTTATCAAGCTCGCTAGGAGTAAAAATCGTCCTTTCACTTGTGCACACTATGTACAAGTCCAAATAATTTGACCTTGGACTTACATAGTGACACATCTCCACAGCTTCTTGATCAGTGCATAACGGGCAGATACCCATCCCCCTCCTCACTTCCAGGAATTCTAAACCAGAATTGAATTGGTGGCATTTGGTACCCCAAATCATAGGCCCAGTAGTGTATCCCTGTCATGGACATTGTGTCCGGGTCTACTCCATCAACATAGCACAATTGGCCCCCTCTGTAAATCCTATTCAGTTCCCTCTCACTATGAAATCGACGCATAAAATATGAAATAGCTAACCGAGTAAGGCCCCGAATCCTCTATTTGGATTCCGATGCTTTTCTTCACGTACTTCGAGAGTCACGAACCTTTCGTTCCTCGGATAACTGAAGTCCTAATTTTCAACATATCGATTGTTAATAATCTATCGAACAAATATTTGGAGTCTCAATGATTAACAAATTCTCAAACCAACCCTTCCTGGTTTGACAAGGAGTTGACCAACTTTTCCTGGTTCGACCAGAATTGGCTACAAATATTTGACCATCGTTTGACCAAGCTTTACCGATCACAACTACATTCACAAGTAGTCCAAATTACTCAACACTTTACTTGAAATTGGAATATCGACAGATTTCCATGCCCTTAAGGTACCATTCCTAATTTCCTTCACAATTACGTCGAATGGCGAATTACTATGGACACCAACACAATTCCAATTCCATTCTTTTCTGGTATCACGTAATGTAATCAATTAACCAGTGAAACATATAAAAGCATTTAACCAAACTTATCTTAGATTTCACTCAAATAACCAAAGAACCAAAACTCATTTATTTTACTGCGACAAAACTCAAGTCACCATTCAACAAGTCTCAATTCAGAGTGAGCATAAACAAACACGAGCAACCCTTTCCAAACCATTTTCACAACTGCACTAACAGCTATAGATTAATCAACTCTCCCAAATTCCTTCTTCATTTGAATATAACTCTAACCACCACAATCATATCAACATGATAAAATCAAATTTATAACCAGGATATTTCAATTTCAATTCCCACACCACAATTCATCTAAACTGTCGAAAAGTACCAAAGAGCAGAATTTCGATTCAAGTATAAGAAGTTACCCTCAAGCGTATGATTAGTAAGTTTTCGACTTAATGATCAGCCACTAGCACGCACAGTCCTGAAATCCGACGAACGACGAACGACGAACCAAGTACTCGGTGCACTCCAAACTGGTACTTCAGGAATTTAGCTCCAGTGTAAGTCAACACGCGTCAACAGGCGGTGGCAAGGCAGAAGGCGAACCCAAAGAAGCCAGAAGTCACCGGCGTCAATGACCGCGACGGAGCCGAAACTACCGCAGAAAATCAGTCAAAATCGATTGAATTGAAAAACTAATTATACTAACGTGTAGAGCATGACGAGGGGATCGATTTCATACCACATGTAGCTCAAGTGGTGGCCGGAGTCGCCGGAGAAACTCAGAGCTTCCAGCGTTCGATTCTTCCTCCATGGCGGACGGTTGGTCGCCGTGACTGGTGGCGTGTCGGCGACGTCCAGACGAACAAGTGGATACTGGTGCGCCGTCGTGCTGTGGGCGGACGGAGGGAATACGGTTGGACCCACCGACCCAGTCGTGGGTCACCGAGCCACCGAAACGGGTCGAGAGTTCTGGAAGAATCTCGAACAATCTGGGCCTCTGATCTGATCCCAGTCTAATTTATAGTCTCTTCCTTTATTTATTTTCGATGGCTGTGAGTAATTGTTGCAACAATTTCATGCTGCAGTAGACTTATAAAGAACGTAACTTCCAATGAGCAATGAGGCTAGTCGTAGATTTATGTAGTCATAAATACATGCAGAAGATGAAAAATGAAAAATCCGATTCAATGACGCTTAATCAAGGATGATCATGATTCTGTAAATACTGAAATCTTTCTTGTAACTAAATGGAGTAACAAAGAACTTGAATATTAGATAATTAAACAATAAGCAACCACGGAGAGCAGACAGAATGAATGGTGAAAACAGATCGATGGTGTCAAATGTCAAAATGTATTATGGAATCTGATATATATCCCGACTCATCGCAGCATATTCTGGAAAGGCACCTTTTCCAGAAAATATCAAACCAATGATATATGGAACAAACAAATAAAGCATATAGATATAACTATAGTTTACTTGATCTTAGATAATCTGAGTTGAACTAAATGAGAGTGTTGTTAACTGAAGCTCAAGTTTAGGATGCTTTATGTCTCTCACTAAAATAAGAATAATGCCAATCGATTACAGACAATTGTATGAAGAACCTAATATTGCATAAACTGAAAACTTCTAATTACTTTAAATTAAGTTTAAACCAAAAGTAGAAGCAGGAATAACCTTTTGCATCTCTCCCCTTCTTTTTCTTCTTGGCAGCCTTGCCAGAAGATCCAACACGAAGATATGACATACTTGCAGGAATTTGTCCAGGTACAGCACCATCAAAACTGACAGTGGCCATTACCTGCAAAATAAGTAGAAATCAAAATCAGATAAATAGTTCAGCATAGATAGAAAAGTCACACCAGCAGGTTGAGAATCTATTAATTACCTCAAGCTGTGAACAGTCAACTTTACTCCTATGCAAGATCGTAGGAATGTCATGAGTGTATCCACCCTCCTGAAATGCAAAGTAACAGAACATGATGTAAAATGTTAAGAAAAGGAGACATCATATCAATTGAGTATCCAGTCAAACTAGACAAGATAGAGAGAATGAATTTTTCTTATATATAATTACACCCATTCTGTGGTGTATATAAACAGATTACAGTCGTACAGTTCGTACTACAACCGTACTACACAACATATACAAGGTAAGTAATTACAACAATATATTCCCTTGTAGTCTATTCCTAATAGGGAATGATGACTCACACTAACACTCCCTCTCAAGTTGGCACATATACATCAACCATGCCCAACTTGCTAAGTGAGTCATAAAACGCCTTCCTGGAAACTCCTTTGGTAAGTACATCTGCAAGTTGCTCTTCAGTTGGAACAAAAGGAAAGCTAATAATTTTGGCATCTAGCTTCTCCTTTATAAAGTGACGATCAACCTCCACATGTTTAGTACGATCATACTGTACTGGATTCTGTGATATGTCAATAGCTGCCTTGTTATCACAATACAACTGCATGGAATTTTTGAGTTTGAAACCCAGATCACGTAACAGATTTCTCAACCACAACAATTCACACACTCCGTGAGCCATACCTCTATACTCGGCCTCAGCACAAGAACGTGCCACAACTTTCTGTTTCTTACTCTTCCATGTAACCAGATTGCCTCCCACAAAGGTAAAGTAACTTGATGTCGACCTCCTGTCTGTGATATTTCTAGCCCAATCTGCATCTGTGAAGCCACAAACCTTAAGAATGTTGTTATGTTTAGAAAAAAATACTCCCCTTCCTGGAGCTGACTTCAAGTACTTCAGAATCCGCATAACCGCATCCATGTGACTCTCACTCGGATTATGCATGAACTGACTCACCACACTCACTGCATATGCAACGTCTGGTCTAATATGAGCCAAATAAATCAAGCGCCCAACTAACCTCTGATAGCGAGCTCGATCAGTAGGTACCTGATCTGGATACTCAGCTAAACAATGGTTCTGCTCAATAGGAGTGTCAATAGGTCTGCAATCCAACAAACCTATCTCTGTCAGCAAATCAAGAACATACTTCCTATGGCACAGATAGATTCCTTCTCTCCCTCTGGCTACCTCGATTCCTAAGAAGTACTTAAGCTCACCCAAGTCCTTCATCTCAAACTCAGAGGCTAGCTGTCTCTGCAGTCTATCCATCTCAACAGTATCATTATCAGTGATTACCATATCATCCACATAAATAATTAGAGCTGTTACCTTCCCTTGTTGATGCTTGAGAAACAAGGTATGGTCTGAGTTGCTCTGCCTGTAACCAACCTTCCGCATAAACTGTGAAAATCTTCCAAACCAAGCACGTGGTGACTGTTTGAGACCATACAGAGATTTTCTCAATCTACAGACAAAATCACCAGGAGAAGCAACTACATACCCAGGTGGAAGGCTCATGTACACTTCCTCGGCTAACTCTCCATGAAGAAATGCATTCTTGACATCAAACTGTCGGAGTGGCCAGTTTAAACTAGCAGCAAATGAGAGCAGAACCCGAATAGTGTTCATCTTGGCAACAGGGGCAAATGTTTCATCATAGTCTATACCATATGTCTGAGTAAACCCCTTTGCTACAAGGCGTGCTTTGTACCGATTCACTGATCCATCTGCATTATGTTTCACAGTAAACACCCAACGACAACCTACAGCCTTCTTGCCTTGTGGTGGAGGCACAAGTTGCCAAGTATTGTTCTTTTGCAACGCCTCCATCTCTTCCTCCATTGCCTTCCTCCACTTTGGATCCCCCAATGCATCCTGCATTTTGTTAGGTACTGATACAGCAGATATTTGATTAACAAATGATTCATATGACTTAGACAATCTCCTAGTGGACATATAATTAACTACTAAGTATTTTGATTTGGCAGTAAGAGTAGGTTCATATCTTTTGACTGATTGACCCTGAGTGGTCCTATTTGGTAACACATATTGCTCAACACTAGACTCACTACTACTAGTACTAGTGGGTAGACATACCTCAAATGAGTGATCTTCTGTACCAGGAAGCTGTGGGTCAGGGGTAGAAGCGATGGCAGGAGGGGCAGTCGTGTCTTCAACTTCATTTTCAGCCATAGAAACTGGTGCCTGTATGCTTGGAGCTACTGCTTCAAGAGGTAGCGGGCTGATGGTCTCAACTGGATCCGTCAAAATACCTCCTGCCTGTGTGACTTCTTCCTCTCCTCCTTCTGTTTTCTCCCCCTCTCCATGATACAGCTCTTCAAAATATGAATTCTCCCCCTGAAGAGCTGTATCTGAAGTGGAAAATGTCTTCAAAGAAGGTAACGTCCATAGTGACATAGTACTTCCTGGTAGGTGGATGATAACACTTGTATCCCTTCTGATTCCCTCCATAGCCAACAAAGACACACTTAAGCGCCCGGGCATCCAACTTAGACCTCTGGTTTCTAGGAACATGGACAAAGGCAACACAACCAAAGACACGAGCTGGAAGATTATGAAAGGAAGGTAAGGAGACATGAGATGCAAGAACCTCAAATGGAATTTTTCCCTGAAGGACGCTAGATGGAAGATGATTAATAAGATGGGAGGAAGCCTGTACAGCATCGCCCCAAAGATACTTAGGCATATGAGCACTAAAGAGAATGGCACGAGCCATATCAAGTAAATGACGGTTTTTCCTCTCAGACACTCCATTTTGTTCTGGTGTTTGTGGACATGTAGTTTGGTGAACAATCCCATTGGTTGTAAAAAACTCTTTGAAAACATGATTAACATATTCCCCCCCATTGTCAGAACGAAGGACTTTAATGGTGCTATGGTATTGTGTTTGAACAAGAGTACGAAAAGTTTGAAAAGCTGGAAAGGCTTCATCTTTGTTTTTTAGCAGAGCAACCCACGACAATCTTGTACAATCATCAATAAACAACACAAAGTATCTCATACCCGACACAGTGGGTTCTCTAGATGGCCCCCAAACATCAGAATGAATCAACTCAAAAGGAGCAACACTTTTATTAGAAATACTAGGAAAATAAGTAGCACGATGACTCTTGGCCAAAACACATGTTTCACAATGTAAATTAGACTCATCCACACCAATAAACAAAGTAGGCATGGTTTTTCTCATAAGACTAAAAGAGGGATGCCCTAAACGGCGATGCCACAACCAAATTTCACTTAGCTTATCAGAACTCGAAGTCAAAGCGGCGCGGGACTGTGCTCCTGGTTTCTCTCCTGCGTATGTCTGATCCAGATGGAACAACCTGCCCCTCAGATACCCCCGACCAATTATCTCCCTGGTGAGAAGATCCTGAAAAATTACATACATAGGAAAAAAGGTTACAGAGCATTTAGACTCAGTATTCAACTGGGGAACAGATATCAAATGGTGGGACAAGTCAGGCACATATAACACATTATGAAGTTCTAAGGTAGGAGTAATACGAACTGACCCTGACCCTAACACAGGAAATGCCTCACCATTGGCATTGGTTACATATGGCACTGGTGGGGAAGACAATTCAATAAAATATGATTTATCATAAGTCATATGATCGGAGGCACCAGAATCAATAATCCATGTATCAGAACCAACAAAAGTAGAAACCTTTAAAGCCATACCAATTTTACCGCGACCAGCTATAGAGGCTGTAGGAGTAACTCCACCTGCTGTATGATGATCTTGGCCAACTACTCCATAGAAATCCGGTTCTTGGACCAATTGAACAGCAGCTGCTTTCGCCTTAGGATGATAACCTTGCTTTTTAGGTTTAAGGTGTGGGTTCAACTTCCAACAAGTCTCCCGAACATGCCCAAGGTCATTGCAATAAGAACATTGAGGACGAGGGCGGTTGGTGAAGCCTTGTGGGAAACCTTGCTGATGAAGTGGGGCTGAACTCTGCTGCTGGAGGAAAGGTGCCGGTGACTTGGCCTGAATGGCTAGGCTAGATATTTCAACCTGTGCATGTTTGACACTTTCCTGTTGAGACTCATCCTTGCGGATGTATGTAAAGGCTGTGGTCAAACTAGGAGGGTCTGTCATTCTGAGCAATTCTCCCTTTACACTGCTATGCTTCTCATCAAGCCCTCTCAGGAATACATGAACCCTTTCTAGCTCCTTCTCCTTCTGGTACCACACCAGATCTTCCTGATTCTTGATCTTGCAAGGACGCTTCTGATTAATTTAAGCCCATACATTCTTCAGCTTGGTGAAATACACAGCTATTGGTTGCCCATTCTGTTGCATACTAGCAGCTTTACACATCAATTCATGAACCTGTATAAAATCAGACTCGTTGGTATACAAATCCCCCAATGTCTTCCATATCGCCTCAGCAGTTTCACATTCCTCCACCATCTGTAGCACATCATCATTCATGGCTCGAAATAGAATTGACATTACAAGCCCATCATCATCTGCCCACTTAGCATAGGCATCCACATCATCTTCACTGGGAGCCTTGATTGTTCCAGTCACATACCCCATTTTGTGTATTCCACGGAGATAAACTGACATAAACTTCTTCCATGTTCGGAAATTGGTACCAGTGAGTTTGGTACCTCCGAAAGAACCACCTTCTGAGCTCTTGACAGAGACCTCAATCTTCTGTACCTCATTGGCCTTAGAACCCTGACTTTCACTGTCATCACCACCCATTGCAATAATATAATAGAAAATATACGAATCCCAAAGTACGCAGCGGAAATAAAAAAGTAACTGTTTTTTTTTTTTTTTGGGAACCTGACTGAGTTTGACCGAGTGTGTGTTGGCTGAGTTTGACCGAGTGAGTTGGCTGAGTTTGACCGAGTGAGCGAGTTATCTGAGTTTGAGCGAGTTAACTCAGTTTGAGCGGGTTGGAAAGGACGTCGACTGAACGGAGGGTGCCGGCGAGTCTGGGCGAACGTTGGCTGGACCGCAACTGGACTGGGCTGCGACGATTTGGATTGAGGAGCCAATCGAAGGTGAGGGCCGGCGAAGATGAAGCTGATCTAGACTGACTGAAGATCAAAGAGGAGGCGAAGACGATGTGAAGTCGATCGAAGAGGAGGCGAAGTCGATCGAAGTCGATCGAAGATGAGACTGAAGAAGCAACCGGATTTGACCCGGCTCGATGGACGCACGGACTGGTGCTGGTGTGGAAATCTGGACTGGTGCTGGTGTGGAAATCTGGAACAGAGGACGAGTCCGATCTTGGGACAGATGAAGGACGACGTCGTTTGGAGTGAAACAGACAGACAAGAAACCGATCTGGAAGGATGAAGGCTGCCGTCAGTTGGAGACAAAACCCTAACAAACGGGGTTCTAAAAAAAAATGTTTTCCTCTAAATAAGAGGAAAAATAAAGAAAAATAAAGAGACAAAGTCCTTTTTCCGGATCTTTGCTCTGATACCAAGTCAAACTAGACAAGATAGAGAGAATGAATTTTTCTGATATATAATTACACCCATTCTGTGGTGTATATAAACAGATTACAATCGTACTACAACCGTACTACACAACATATACAAGGTAAGTAATTACAACAATATATTCCCTTGTAGTCTATTCCTAATAGAGAACGATGACTCACACTAACATATCCCACAATAGCAGCCTAGTACTCTCAAGCGAGAGCCCAAAACAGCACTCCTACTCAAGGTTGAATTTGCATAGATGCTAGGTAGCAATATTTAACAAAAAGATCCCAATACCAGATTGCACTACTCTAAATTAGACAGAGTTAAAAAATATAATATGACTCTTACCATGTTAAAAATAAATGACAATCATTTATAGACAAAAGTAAAATTTTTGAAAGTCTCACTTTAATTTTCCATTGTCTAATTTCTACAGGGCTGGATCAGTTGAAGTAAACGAAAAGCTTAAAAAACATGGTGCTGATGAAGTTTTTACAGAGAGAAAACTGCAAGTCAAGGATGTCAAGGGTCTTCCAGTATTAAACTAATATCTATACTGCCTAGTTAAAGTTGAATTTCTCCGGGGTCTTATGGAAGTTCTGGATCTTATAATTAGTTTATATATAGCAGTTTCATTTCTTCATGGTTATGAGTTGTTTGACCAATGTTTTCTATTTTCCATCTTACATGGCAGGCTGGCAAGATTTAAATGTATTGCAAGCAATACTGCTTCGTTGGTTCTTAATTTTAAAGGTAGTAACCTTTTCAGTGCTGTGAGTTAACTAAAAGAAATAGTTCAGATTTTCAGTAAATCAGCCTAGTCCCTTAATTTTCATAACTAATAACAAAATCTAAAGCTCTTTAAGTTAAAACTAACATGAACATGAACATGTACATAAACTTAAATTTTCACCAGTACAAAAGCGAAAATTAAAATTAACATGAACATCGATTATTACAGATTGCCACAAATGGAATTTCAATAGTAGGTGCAGTCTTTCAAATGGAACAACAGCGGTTCTTGCCCTGCTGCAGCTAGGCAATAACGAATATTTTAATGCTTACAGTGTAAAGAAGATAAGTAATTCAAGACCTTCACTGATCTAACATCCATTTCAACATTCTCTAATGTAAACAGCCTAAACAAATTGCATGTATATAAAGTCTTTTCTTCACAATTTTCAGGTACAAAAGGTGGAATCAAGTCTATCTCATAATTCAATATCTCTCCTCATTAATTCACAATTTTAAATTACAGAAATGTGACTTTCATGTCAAAACTGGAAATATTGGTTACTCCTTATCCACTGCTTAGTGTCCAAAAGAGAAAATTTAAGGGCATTGTGAGAGCGGTCAAATATTTTAGATTTGTAATTATGACAAATAATCCAGTCAACGACAATAATTTAGGCCATAAAAGCGATAATGATTACAATCATGAAGTGCGGTAATAATTGCAGGACATTAGAATGCAATGATTGCAACTCTAAATACGGCAATGATTACAATTATAAATACATAAATAATTGCAGCTATAAGTACGGTAGTAATTGTGACTTGTCTCCCAAGTCGTCTCACACCTATAAATAGGGAGCCAAACAACTAGGTAATACATCGATCTCATTCCGACATGTTTTACTAGACACGCCTAATGAAAATACTGACTTAGCTAGGCATCTGAGGATTTTCTGCAAATACTCCACCTCCCTTCGAGCTGAAGGTCAAACTTCGAGTCAACGGTCAAACGAAGTTTCTAGATTGTTCCTGGTCAGCTCCCGCTTCGGTCCCTATTTATTGGTGAGTCAAAATCCAATTGGAAGTTTTTATCACCAACATTTGTATACCCCAAATCGGCCGGTAGTAGATCAGTAGTAATTTGGTACTTCCCATATAAAAAAAATTAAATTCAAATTTACTATATAACTTTTTCAAAATACCTCTTTGGTTCTTATGGTCGGGTACTCGGGTTCAAGTTCGATTTTTACTTTCGGACACAAGTGTACTATCAGTTCACATCTGCACTAAATATATTCATTTTCGACTCTAAATTTATATCATCGGTCAGCTTACAGACTAACAGCTCACGGTAAATAACCAGCAGTATGTTTTCACTTGTATCTCTTGCAGAGAGCTACACTAGCTAGATAAGCTAGCTTTATTATGCGCTTCATAGCATTTCCAAGATAAGTGGAAGCCATGGAATTCCATAATCCTAATAGTGTATAATGGAATCGAATGGTAGAAGGTTGAGTGAGATTTTGCAACTAGAAACTTTTTTCCTCGTAGGACAACGTAATTTGTAGATTTACATAATTGGATATATCAAACAGACATATCATATATATACAAGGTATTGATTTCATTTGATGGAATATCATGCAGTGGGGTAAGAGGCTTCCATAGCAATACCACAGAGACCTTCCTGTGAAGCAACCTCTCTTTGCATTCTTATGTAGCCTTCTTCTCCCCATTCTGCGCCCCATGAGTTCTTAACCAAACCAATTCTTATGTAGCCTTTTTTTTTTTCGAACTGAGGACTGGGGTTCTCTATTTGCCTTTCTCTTCCGGCGTCCTTCTTT